>JAJPUD010002800.1:222741-275986 GCA_023553655.1 Myrmecobius fasciatus
GAAAGGGAGACCAACTTAAGTCTGCCTTTGTGGCTTCATCTGGGATTATTTTCATAATATCAGGATCTGGGGACTGTTCTATTTTTTCTCCGTAAAAGCTTTCTATGGTGAGAGCTCTCTTCTGGTTCTTGCTCATGATTTAAAGTTGGGATATTGGTCAAAAGCAGAGAAAACTGCAACAATTTGTATTTGCCCTGGGGCAGTTTGCCGAGTTGACTTCTGGTCTGAGGCTGGTCGGGCTAGATTCGCACTAGGACCATGTTTTCAGCTGCTCTCGATCCACCCTTTACCAAAGGCAGATCTGCCAAAGCACCTGCCCGCAAGCAGAGCAAAGTGGTCCAGGCGTCTCCCAGGGGCTTTCTGGGTGCTTCAAATCCGCCCCTCTATCGCAGCCCTGACTTCCGCCCCGGCTGGAGTCTGATTGCGACCAGTGGCCGATTTCCCCTGAGGATAACCTTCTCTGGAGTTCTTTCAAGGTAGATTTTTGATAGAAGTGCATTGTAGTCCAAATGTTTGGCGGAGTCCTCACTCAAAAACCAGTTCGAAGGCTCACTTTGTCTGGGTTTGAGGGAAGGTCCCAGGAGTTCGGTGTGAGGGTATTGTATAGTATAATATACTGCTGTAAACCTCTCTATTTTGGCCTACCTCTGAAAAATCAAAGGAGAGGTTGCTGGAATTTTAGTTGTTGCTGTCAGAAAATGGTGAGTCTGTGAGGTCTTGACATTATCTTGACATTACTTTAGAGCCCAAAGGACTTGAACTATACTTTGGGGTCATAATTGCAAAATAAAATTTGAGTTTAAAAGGTGAGCAATGAAAATATGCAATGCACGCACATGGAACTTTTTACAATAAGACCATGAATAAGATCAGTGAAGTACCTACCTAGTAGGATACCAGATGCTCCATAAACTTGCATGCCTTTTTTTTTCTCTATCATGTATATCTGTGAATGTGAAAATGAAGTTACTAATGAAATCACATGAATGCTTGAAGTCACAAAAGTTAAATAAATGAATGCTGAGGACTGACTTCTTTTAACTCTTAAAATGCATCATATGTTTTACTTCTAACCAGAGAGAAAGACAAGTAACTATCTTTTTAATTTTTTCATATGCAATAAAGTTTACAAATTTGTGCTTGATCTCTAACTAATCCTGGAAATTTGGGAATGTGATTTTGCTGCTTATAGTCCATACTAGGATAATGGGTTATTGGCGCTTTGTTTGGAAGCACATGATACTTCTTCAGAAGTCAAAGTGGGGGTGCCTGGAAAAATGTTTAATCACAGAAAGCCATTCTCTCCACTTCCCAAAGTGTAAAGTTTGGTTCTTATTGAGAGAGGGTCCCTTGAAAGATAAATCAGAGATTTTTGTTTGTTTTATCAGATTATACCCTAGGATGAATTTGAATTAGGATTGTCTTTATAGACTTGCCCTTCTGATAAATTGATTCTTAAGTACAGGAAGAGTACTAAGCACATTCATGGGATGAGAGATGCCTGAGAAGGCGGAGATAGAAACACATTACATTTTATATCTCCTCACACCCAGGTCTGTTTTCTCTGTAAGTTAGTATACACTTGTAGTACAGAAAATACTCACGGAAGGGAAGACTCTGGATCATATATTAACAATTACAATTACCTCCTTCTTTGCTTTCCTGGCTCAGTTTCTCTCTGCTAATCCTAATTGGTCTAAAAGCAACTAGGTTGTGACAATTTTTGTGTCTGCTAACCAACTTCCCTTCTCTTTAAATGCCCTAATTAAATATGTTTTACTTTAGAATGATGTCACAATTGCTTATAAAGTAGCTTTACCTGGTCTCCCTTTTTTTTTCCACAAGTAGCAACTCTCCCCACAAGGCTAACTCCCAGCTTAACACTCAGTTTGGATCCCAGAGAGTTCCAAGGTTCAAGGTATTCTGTGAGTCTGCATTCAGACTGATGAACTAAAGCCATAGTTCATCAGAACCAACAGGTGTGCTTTGTAATTTTTAATCATCATCCAAAGGACAGAATCCATTCAAAGCAAAGATATTTACTGATGACATTGTGAGAACAATACCTACAAAATATTCCCCCTGAAACTTTGGATAAACTCTCCTCATACATACACACAGCCTCAGTGGGAGGGGGTTAATAGAAAAGCAGACACTTATAGGAGATATTTCACTGAAATGACTCATGCCATTTATACTATAAGACCCCAATACCTCTATTCTTATTGTGTCCTCATGGTACCCTTCTTGGGGGCAGCATCTCTGCTAAGCTCCCTTGACCTTGCCCTCACTAGGTATGGTATCATTCTCTTATAAAGGAAGAGGAGTAATTCCCCATGAGGCAAGATGAGTGATTCCCTCTTAAGAACTGGATTTCTCCATAATGAACTCTCTTCTCAATTACTAAAGTTCATCTTCAGAGCTGTTCTCTCTTTCAGCTGACTCTCTGGAACAGAAATACTTAACCCTTTTTAAATGTCATAAATGCCTCTGATAGTCTGATGAAGCTTATAGAGCCCTTCTTGAATTGGGTTATTCTCAGAATAATGTATCTAAATGTGAACAATAAAGATTATCAAAGAAACCAATTATATTGAAATACAGTTATCAAAAACGATTCTTTTTAAATAGTTGCACACTCCAGGATAAGAATACCTCCTCTAGAAAATGTGCCCTGTCTTTTTCTTTCTTGTTTTTTTATTGGAAATAGTATTTAATTTTTTCCACTTACATGTAAAGATAATTTTCAATATCCATTTTTTAAATAAAATTTTAAGTTCCAAATTTTTTCTTCCTTCCTCCCTTTCATTCCCCTTCCTCAAGATGGCAAGCAATCTGATATAGCTTATACATATGCAATCATATGAACATATTTACACATTAGTCACCTTGTAAAAGAAGAAACAGAGCAAGAGGGAAAAGTCAGGTAAAACAAAAAAAAAAGGGAAAAGAGTATACTTTGAACTGCTTTCATACTCATAGTTCTATCTCTGGATGTGAATAGCATTTTTCATCATGAATCTTGGAATTGTCTTAAATCATTGTATTGCTGAGAACTAATTAAATCATAGTTGACTATTGACCAATGTTGTTCCTGTTTATAATGTTCTCTTAGTTTTGCTCACTTTACTTAGTATCAGTTCATATATGTCTTTTCAGCCTTTTCTGAAATCTTCCTGCTCACCATTTCTTATATGGCAATAGTATTCCATTGCATTCACATACCACAACTTATTTAGTCATTCCTCAATTGATGGTGCCCTAGTTTTTAAAGCATATCCTTGTTCTTCATCATCCAAGCTATCTTTTAATTCCTCTAATGGAGAACAACTTCACACCTTGAAAAGGATTAACAATGTTTTGTCTTGTTTTCACTTCTTAAAGGACCCTAATGCCTTATTGTCTCCATACTGCTCCTTACTTTCATTGATCTCATCATGGAGGGGATTAATATAGAGATAGACACTTGAAGCATTTAGAAATTTGACCGAGTGTTTCCACTTGGGGAAAATATTAATTGATCAGAGATATTCTAACAATTTCCCCTCTTCTACAGATAGTCTGCTAAGTCTGGGGTGGGAACATTCATGGGAAGTGTCTCACACATTATGCCAGATGCCTATTATAATCTCTTTTACCTCTGATTCTTTTAATGTATTATTGTCATTACTCTACTGACACAACTACATTTTCCTGGAATCTGTATTAAGCTCAAATTTAAGATATCCCTCCAAACAGTACTTTAGTTCTGGCTTTGGTATTAATTTAATCTCTAAACTTCAGTTTACCACCTGTTTTTCCTTACTTTCCTTCTAATCCCCTCTCAAAAAGAAAATGCATTTTCCACTTCTGTAAACATCATCAAGCCAATTTATCATTCACTTGAAAGTGCTCTCTTTACAGTTACCAATGACCATTTAATCACCAAAATTTAATGGCCTTTTTTCAATCCTCATCCTTCCTGAATTTTCTGTATTCTTCAATACTATCAATCACCCCCTTCTTGATCCTCTCTTTTCCTTAGGTTTCTCAGACACTCCTTTTTTGCTGGTTATCTTCTAACCTGTTGGCCCACTCCTCAATCCCCTTTGCTGGATCTTCCTAGCCATTCTCACTGACTTTGGGTATCCCCTAAGGCCCTGATCTGGGCTTTCTTCTCTTTTCCCTCTATATACTATTTTGCTTAGTGTTTTTTTTTCTTTCTTAAAAAATTCTTTTTTTATGAAAATGTAATGTTTAGTTCCAGATTCTCTTTCTTCTCTCCTCTTTTCTTTCATTGAGAAGACAAGAAACACTATACTCATTCATATGAAGTTACATAAAACATATGTCCACACAAGCCAATTTTCAGAAGAAAAAAGCCCTTGGTGAACTTAATCAGTTCTCATGGATTCAATCATTATATCTACAAGTGATTTTTAGATCTATTTATCCAGCTCTTTCCCTCACCTTCAGTCTCACATCTCCAGCTCCTTACTGGACACCTTAAACTGGCTATCCTATAATCATCTTTTTCTTCATTTCTTCAGCACTCATTATCTTTACCCCCCAGACCCTCTCCACTTTTAAATTTTTCTGTTAATATCCAGGGCACCACCATTTTCTCATCACACAGGCTCATAATCTAGCTATCAATTTGTTTTGGTTTTTCACCTGTATAATGAGGACATTTTGGAAAAGAAAATAACTAACAACTCCAATATTTTTGCCAAGAAAACCCCATGGATTTTGGGCATGAGGGACAAATTGCTTAATCTCTAGGTCTAATTCCCATCTGTAAATGAAGTGCTGGCTTGAATGAAATGACCTTTGAGGCTTCTTCTTTTCTAACATTCTCTGATTTCATTCTATCCTCCTTCCCACATTTAATTCCTAGATGTCCTTGTTTCTTTATTCAGGAAAATGATTTCTATGCTGAATGTAAGCTTTGGTCCATATATTGTTTCTTTTCTCTTTACTTCTCACCTCCGCCTCTTCTCTCCCTCAATCACTCCCTTCTTCATTTTCTGTCTAGCAAGCAGTACCTCCCTGAAACAACCTCTATCTTCACCCTGCCCCCACACCTGCAAAAAAAGAGACCCTCCCCCAGCCCCATTCTACTGGCACTGGGCCATTCCAAGAAGCACGTGGGAGCCAGCCAAGAGGACAGCTATAAAAATAATAGAACTGGCACATGCTTCCCTCCCCTGCTTCCCCAGGGCTCCCAACGCTGCAGTCACTCATTGTTGCTAACAGGGCCCACATCCCCAGTTCCCTTCACGGTGCTTGAGAAGACAGAGCCCTAAGTGACAGGAGACTTTTATTTTCCTCAAGGGTTCCTGGCTTTCCATCTCCCTGCTGCTGGTACTCCCTACCCCAGCTCCCTGCCTTGGGCTAACAGCTTAAAAGAGATTTGGCCAGAATCAATCAGTCTCAGTCTCAGTCTCTCTGGTTTTGCCTCTGACTCTCTCTTTCTCAATCTGTCTCTGTCTCTCTGTGTCTCCCTCTCTCTGCCTCTTTCAGTCTGTCTGCCTCTCTCTTTAATAAAAATTTGTATTTTAGTGTTATTAAAAATAACAATACAGAACTCCAGAAAAAATTTTGAATGAAACTTCTTGGTTTCATTCAAACCTAAGGAAGGTTTAGGTGCAGAAATGGAAGGGTCCGCTTGCTCCTTACTTTTCCCCAAATCTTTCTTCCATTGCCTTCTGGACATGAAGGCAATTCCTTCCCTATATTTCTCGGACTATATAACTTGGAGATGGAATAGAATTGTAGATTTCCTGAGCTAGAAGAGTTCATAGGATTATTGATTGAGATCTGGAAGGCATTTTAGTGGTCATTTGGTCCAACTCATTTTACAGATTAGGAAACTGAGACCCTTAGGTTAGGAACCTGAGATCACTTAGATTAAATGATTTGTCTAAATTTACACAAGTTATCATAAAGTGTCTGAACCTAAATCCTCCAAATCCAGGGATCTTTCTACTTGTTCTCATAGAAAATTCAAGATGGAAGGAACTTTTTCATGTTATCTAATACAACCTTCCCTTTTTACAGATAAGGCCATGACTTAATTTAACTATTATTCTCTATATCTCTTTGATGCATTTATTGATAATGTAGGTGAAAAAGAAGCAGGCTTTCTCCCCAGTGAATTTTACAAGGGGAACCTTACAGAGTTTCCTTAGAAAAAAAAAATTCCCTTCATATCCTTGTAGCACTTAACTCTTTATAAAACTTCATTGAACACTATTATTAATAATCATTTTATATGTATTTTTGTCAACTACACTGAAACCTCCACAAGGGTTATGGCTGTTTTACATGTCTTTGGTATCTATATTTCTTGATACCCAGCATAAAATCAAAATAGAGACCCTACTGTGATGGTGTTAAAGGCATGGGGTAGTGCTTAAGGTTTGTTCAATTACTCAGATTTTCCTCTTATCCCACTAGTGAATCTTTCCCAGATGGGTTTGCCAATATAAATGGTCTTTCCCCACTCTGGGAAGTAGTTAGTATCAAAGACTCTGTAATAGTCTTTATCCTTTTGTTAGCCCAGAGCTCCCAGCTAGATAGCTCTTCTGGCAAAGTACTTTAGACCTATCTATATTTCTTCTCTGGGGATAGTTCCCCTTCAACTGCCTCTTCCCAACTATATTCCAAATAAGTAAAGGCAAAGTAAATATTTAAAAACAAAGATTTAAAAAGGACTTTATTCATCAGAAGAAGTTTCAGACTTCCATTAAGGTACTCAAAGAGGAGAAAGAAGATACAGTATTATTTCCTCAGGGTCTGTAATAGGGGAGGAAGGGGTTTTATCCATTTAAATTCTGTTTGAAAACACCTCAAATCCAATCAACTCAACTATCTTTGTTCCCATGACTCAGAACCTTTCTTTGTGGTAATTGATTCTCTCTTTTCTTCTACTATTTCTATTCCTCTTTTCTATTCCTGCCCCTCCCTTTCTGCACCTGAATTCTGACAGATTACCTTTCCTACTAGCACTTCTGGCATAAGAGCTTGTTGAGTTTTTTTCACAGCTGCCCACCTACCTTTGGCGTCCACCTCTCATCCAACTCTCTTACCTGTGGCTCCGAGAAGCTTTAGCATTTACAGTTGCTGTGCCCCAGCAAAACTGTCTTGACAGACAATCTAAACTAAGCTGAGGACAACTGACAGGTTTAAACTAATCTCTGTAATATGGGGTTGTCTACCCTAAATGTGTGAAGTTCCCTAGCAGAATAGTCTAATGAGAACAATTTATTCCAACAGCCATGTTGGGTGACTGAAACAGGCATTGTGGAGGGTTTAGAGATTAATCAGAAGTCAAAGAAGTCTAGGTTATCCATTGAATTCTGGGTCATCACCAGTTGTCCTTTGTTTTTACATTGGACTTTGATGATTCTGAAAGAGAAAGCAAGGCTGACAAATCTGTACAGCTTTGCCTTGATTAAATCCAATTAATAAACACATATCGCCCTGTAATATCATTTGTCCTCTTCAAAAAGATGAACAATTATTCCCATTAAGATCTGGGCTGGTCTTCAAGTCTGTCTCCTGGACTCAGAAAACTAACATTGAAAGGTCACCCTAAGGAATAGCCTGTCATTCTTCATCCTATCTTGATTTTTGATTCACTCAAGAGACTTCTAATTTGTACTTCAAAATGGAATCTACTTGGTATGATCTCATCTTTTACAGTTAGTTTAACACCTCTAGTTGGTCACTTTTCTGTGATAAGGAATTAGGTTTCTTGGAACCATTCCTTTACATTAAAAAAATATTTAATTGCTTTTTTTGACACCTTTATCCTGACTCTCTGAGTTGGAAAAAAAAAAAAGGGAGGTATGTCCTAATGATCATCCTTGTTTCAAAAGTAAGGAAACTCATAGATGCCTGTAACTTGGAAAATGACTGAATAAGTTATATTATATGAAAGTAATGAAATATTATTGTTCTACAAAAAATGATGAACAAGCTGATTTTTAGAAAGGCTTGGAAAGATATACATGAACTGATGTTGAGTGAAACAAACAGATCCAGGAAAACATTGTACACAGCAAAAGCAAGATTGTGCCATGATCAACTATGATAGACTTAGTTCTTCTCAGCAATTCAGTGATCCAAGGCAATCCTAATAAACTATGGATAGAGCATGCCATCTGCATCCAGAGAGGGAACTATGGAGACTGAATGTAAATAACCACTTGCTATGTTCATTTTTTCCTTCTGTTTTTTCTCTCTCATGATTTTTCCCTTTTGTTCTGATTTTTCTCTTCCAACATGATTTAAATAGAAATATATAAAAAATGAATGTACATGTATAATCCTAAAAATGTTGTTTTACATATAATTGGGAAAAATAAAAAAAATTAAAAAAGAAAAAGGGAAAAAATGAGGAATCTGAGGTAGAAAAAATTACTTAATGTCACAGAAAATTCATGAGTTTAGAAGTTATAAAAATCTCTATCTTCTGACTATAGTGTTATTGCCTATGACTATGAGTTACTTTTGGCTGATTGTGTCTGACTCTCCATGACTCCATCTGGGACTTTCTTGGTAAAGACACTGGAGTGATTTGTCATTTCCTTTTCCATTTCATTTTATAGATGAGGAAACTGAAGCAAACAGGGTTATGTGACTTGCCCAGAGACTTAAGTTGGATTTAAACTCATAAAGATGAATCTTCCTTAATCCAGCCCTCAATCCATTGTGCTACCTAGCTGTCCCTAAAAATTGTTATTGTTGTTCAGTTTTTACAGTTGGGTCTAACTTTTCATGGTGAAAGATCTTGGAATGGTTTGTAATCCTTCTTCAATGACAAATGTGGTTAATAGACTTGCCCAAGCTCGTACAACCAGGAAGTTTTTAAGACTAGATTTGACTTGTGTCTTTTTGATTCCGAATCCAGTTCTATCCACTATCACCTCTCTGTTCTATAGATAGGAAAATAGAAGCATGGAGTAGTCTTTCCCCCTTCTTTTCCAACAACCAGTGGTATTCATTTCCTTCAAAATCGAGCTTTAAACTCACTTTCTCAAGAAGTCTTCCTTTAATAACCAGACTCAACTCTAATCATGAATTAGTTCTGTATCAGATAGGCAGAACTTGTTACAATTATTAATATTATTTCATATTTTCATAGCTTCAAAGTTTACAGAACTCCTAATATATATTTTTTCATTTGAAGTTGCACTGAATTACAAAAAAATATTTGAAAGAATATCAGGAAAGTGGAATGGGCTGACTGAGAAGGTGATGAGCTTACCTTTGCTAGAGCCTTTAAGTAATGAATAAAGAACCACTTTTAGATGATGATGCAGAAGTATTCCTAGTTAGATACAGGTTGGACTAGATTAGGGTTCTGTAGGTTAAGTCACTACAAATGAATCTTTTACTTAGTCTTTATTATATGTCAAATTCTACACTAAGTAAGCAGCTACACAGAGTGAGAAAAATAGTTTCTGCCTTCAAGAAGTCTATAGTTTAATATGGTGAAGGGCATCGTACAAGCAATATGTACAAACAAGATATAATCAGGAAATATTTGAGATAATATTAGAAGGAAAATATTAAGATTTAAGAGAAATTCGGCAAGCCTTCTTGTAAAAGGGAAGAGGATTTTAGCTCAGATGAAGGAAATGAGAGAAGTCAAGAGCTGGAGTTAAAGAGGGAAAAAATTCCAGGCATGGGGGATAATGAGAAAAAATTTAGCCAGAAGACAGTGTTTTGTGGGAAGAAGAGTAAAAAGACCATTTTTAACTGGGCAGTAGAGTATGTGAAAAAGACTAATGTATAATAAAACTGGGAAGATAGAAATGGGTCAGGTTACAAAGGGTTTCAAATGCAAGTATAATTTGTGTTAGAGCTTAAAAGAAATAGGAAGACACTGAGTTGAGAGAGTGATGTAGTCAGACTAGGCTTTAGGAAAATTTCTTTGGTAGCCATTAGAATGGTTGGAGAGGGAAGATACTTTCTATCCTTCTCCATCTTCTCACTTCCATACATCTTTTGTTTCCCCACTTTTGCATTTTGATTAAGGATGTTTATGTCCCTCTCCACCCTTTTCCTACATCGCCCTAACCTGAAATATTCTTCTACCCTTATCCTTCTGACAAGATCCAAATTAAATGTTGTCTTACCACAAGAAAATTTTCCTGGTTGAGGACTTCAGTGACATCCCCAATGCCTCTAGCACTGAGTTACTTTTAGACAATCATGTCTGACTCTTCATGACCCCAATTGCAATTTTCTTTTCCAGTTCATTTTACAGATGAGAAAACTAAGGCAAACAGCATTACTATTCTAGTAGCTGGGTGGCAGAGTGGATAGAGTTCTGAGCCTGGAGTAAGGAAAATTCATCTTCATGAGTTTGAATCCAGCCTTAGATATCTAACTAGTTGTATGATCCTAGGAAAATCACTTAATCCAGTTTGCCTTAATTCCTCCCTTTTCTATAAAATGAGCTGGATAAGGAAAAGGCATATTCTAATATTTTTGCCAGGAAAGCTTCAAATAAAGTCACAGAAAGTCAGACAGTACTAAAATGATTCAATAACATCAACTCTAGGACTTCTACTCAATAGGAATTGATGATACTATTCTGTATTATAATTATTTCTATACAGCTAGATTATAAACTCCTTGAGGGCAGGATTTAGGCCATCTTGCTCTCCACCCCCATCTGCCACACTGCTATCCAGAGTTTTTGTAGTTGTTATTTTTCAATCATTTTAGTCCTATGTGGCTCTTCGTGACCCAATTTGGGGTTTTTCTTGTCAAAGATACTAGAATGGTTTGTCATTTCCTTCATCTCATTTTACAGATGAGAAAACTGAGTCAAACAGGGTTGAGTGACTTATCCAGGGTCACACAGAGTAGTTGCTACAGAGTAGATGCTAAAAAAAAAAGCCTGTTTGTTGGTAGAATGAATCAATTTAGTCAAAATTTAACAACTTCTTACATAGCAAAGGACCAGAAATGGAACCCAAGAATATAGATTTTCTGAGACCTGTGTGATCATTGGACTATATTTGTGGAGACTTTTCCTCTAACTTCTCTTCTCTTTCCCCTTCTTTGTTCCACTCCCCCTTTTCAGCTTCTCTTAAGTTTACACGGCACAGAATGGCCTCCAAGTCAGAGGAAGCAGGCAAGGGTCCATCCCCCTTCCTGGACCCCACCCCCCATCCTGTCCATACAAGATTAATAATGAAACCAATACCTTTCACCAGCGTAATTTTCATATTTAATGAGCGTGACTCAAAAACTATTACATTAATTAGTCAAATCCCACAAACCGTTAATGATGCACGCAGTAATTAATATTGTATTCAATTAAAAAATGACCTGTTTGGGGTCCTTCTCCAGGTTTGAGGGGGCGATTGTTTGCAGACAGTGTATGGTCCTGTGCCCAGAGCCATGTGGTTCTGTTTGCCTTTTTTTAGTTCTGATTTTCTTTTCCTAGTAGAAGGGGAGGAAGGAGAGCAGGGAAATATCTGTGGCTTCCTCCAACCTCAGTTTTGCTTACTTGATTTTTTTTTTCTGGTGAACATATGCTGAGCTTCCCTTTTCCATTTTTTAAACCTCCCTCTGCACCCCCCTTCTCGTTCTTTCCTCCTTCTCTCATGCTTTCCCCATCTCCATCTTCTTTCCCCTTCTCCACAGATCGGAGCTACTCTGGCTCAATGAGCTTGCTGTGATTTATGGGTGCACCCAGCCCAGGGCTCACAGACTGGAAAATTTCCAGTTTACACAAGAATTCCCTGAAAAATGAGCTTGGTTAATTTATTTCTTTCATTAACGAATTCGAACAGTGAGATAATCTTTCCGGACCCCCTTCCCCCCACCACCTCATTGTTTCACAAATCCAGGCAAACCCTTTTCTTTTTCCTGATCACTTTCCCTAAAACTTGAGTTAGTATTAGTGAATAGACACCCCAAAAAAGGACCATGGAGTGGGAGTCAAGGACATAGTGAAAACTCACATTTAGAAAGTACTTTAAAGTTTACAAGGTGCTATTATCATCCTGTCCCATGATTTGGTTGGTATGGGGAAATTCTCTTATCAAAGTAGAACTATACCTGTTCTGAAATTTCCAGTCTTAAAGAGCTGCCTGATGACTTGCACAGGGTCATACAACCATTGTTTGTCGGAGTCATAGCTTGAAGTCAAGTCTTTGTGACTCTGGGAGGCAGCTAGGTGGTGCAGTGGCAAGGAGTCAGGAAGACCAAAATTCAAATCCAGCCTTGGACATATACTAGCTGTGTGACCCTGGGTGAGTCACTTAACCGTTTGCCTCAATTTCCTCATCTGGAAAATGAGCTGGAGAAGGAAATGGCAATTCACTTCAGTTTCTTTGCCAAAAAACATCTGACTGGAAAAGTATGAGCAATTCCATAACTCTCTATCAATCATGTTTCCTCTCAGAATATGTTTATAAAAAATTATATACATACATTATATACATGTGTGTAAGTGTATATATATACATATATATGTATGTATATATACAGGATATTAAAGTCTTTGTCCACTTTTAAGTTTTAATAACATTTTACACATATATTAAAGCTTAAAACTATTTATGGGACATACAATTTATAGGACTCCCTGTGTATGTACAGACACACATGTGAGCAAGTGTACACATATATAATGTCATGCATATGTGTGTTTGTTTCTATTTTATACATGTACACAGATATACAGATATACATACACAAATATGCATATGTACACACCCACAACATGGTACCCAGTTTACCAGTTTACCATGTATATAATATATACCATAATATTATTTATGTATCATATATATTATATGCTATAATTATATTTATTATTAAAACAGCACAAGATTTATGGAATATCATCATAATATAATGTGCATATAGCCACACATACACATATAGGTTATCCTGTGTGTATATTATATATACTATAACATTATTATATGTGTATATAATATTGCATGTACTATTTGCTGTAATTATACATATTATTAAAACAACATCAGATTTATGGCATTCCATACCATATACATGTATATATGCATGTATATACATACATACATATACATACATATAATATAGTATACATGCACACATATAGTGAGTGTGTGGAAATAAGTGTGCAAACGTATACACGTATGCTTATTCATACACATATTATGTATCTCCTAGTCCTTCACACCTATAAATAACTTTAATCCTTACACACACACACACACACACACACACACATACACACACACTCTTTTAAGGAAGGAGGTCAGACCTATTAGAAAAATGAAGAACTCCCTCCATGGAAATTCCCTCCTCAGATACAGATTCACTATTTCTCAAACTGTGAAGTCAGACTTTTTGATTTAGAGGGCTGTCTGAGACATTGCTAGATTAAGTGATTTGTCTAGGGTCACACAAGCAGTATATGTCAGGGGCAGACAGGACTTGAACCCGGGCCTACTTGACTTTAAGGCCAGCTCTCTACCCACTAAAGCATCATTACTTCTCATTGTCTCACACAATAATTTTTATAAATACAGATTAACCTACACAGATAGGATGAGGAGCAATCAAGTGAGATTTTTTTTTGCCTTATTTAGGCTACACAAGTGCCCCCATTCAATCCTTTTCTATAGATACCCAGAGAAAAATCACACTTTTTTTTTGTATAAAATTTTGAATAAATGTATAAGTAGTTGTCCCAGGACAGTTTAAATCAGAACACCATCAAAAAGAATAACAGGAATGAATAAGAAAACTCCAACAATTCCTTATTATATCTAAGATAAAATATAAAGTCCTATGGCTGTCCCTTTAAGGTCTTTTAAGGGTCTCCTTACCACAGCCAAGTTGTTCCTGAGGGAAAGGGGAATGAGGCACCTTTAGGGGCAGTATGGGTCTGGACTGTCCCAAGAGTTCATCTGGGCTTCATAACCTGTTTTGGGGGTTGGTATCTAAGACTTCCTCATTAATTATGGTAAGATGAGCCTTTTCCATTTGGAAATAAGGATAGATAAGAGATGGAGGAGATCTTATCCCCAGTGCTTCCTATTACAGAACAGTCCACATGGAATTCTTTATCTATTGTAGGATAAATATATGGCTGTAAGTGCAACATCCCTTAAATGGTATTTTTATTTCCAATTTTTCTAGATGTTCCTTTTGGTATGTATGTATGTGGGGTGGTGGGAGAAATAAATGGAAATTACGTGCATTGGACTGGAGTCAGGAAAACCTGAATTCAAATCGGGCTTCAAAGGCTTCTGAGACAATCTTTGCTTTCAAGGTCCTTCTATTCTAATGGAGGAGATAACACATATATAGTAAATTTCAAATAAAAGTCAGAGAAATAGGCCCAGTGGTCCTTAGGGTGCCTTCGCAAAGTAGATAGTAATATATCTTCTTTAATGTTTTTTCCATGAAACCTTTTTGAATTCCCCTCAGTTGCTAGTGTGATCTTCCCTTAAATTACAGGGTATTGCATTCATCTGTATGAATGTTGTATCTCAATAGAAATTTTTTGAAAGCAAAGGTAAAAACCCCCTCTTTTTTGTTCTTATATCTATTATATATATGATGTCTGGCATATAATATGTATTTAATAAATGTTTGTTCAGTTGCATGGAATTTAAGTACCTATTAACTGCACATGAGGTACTGGAAGGGTATAGATTTCTAAAAAAATGATGATCCTTACCCTTAAGGAGCTCATTGTCCACTGGGGAATAGGACCTACAGACAGAGAAGTATATAATAATATGGGAGAGGAAGGAGTAGAGGAGATGTATACAAGATATTTATAGGCAATTTGAGGAGGAAGAGATCATTTTCAGCTGAGGAAACCAGAAAGGCCTCATAGAGAAGGTATCCCCGGGGTTGTATCTTGGAGGAATAGAAAGATTTCATCTAAAAGGTGGCAAGTAGGAGGTAGTGCTTTCCACATATGGGGAATAGCTCGTGGGACTGCACAGCATAAGGAGACCATATGTTAAATTTGAGGAAGAGTTTAATAAATGTTAGGTTGATCATAGAACAGAAGTGATCTAAACAAAGCAACACTGATTTAGAGTAGGAAGAAACCTTGCAAGCTTGTCAAATCCAGGCTCCTCATTTTTTAAAAAATGAAGAAACTGAGGTGCAGAGATATTCCAAGTGTCATCATGCTAGTAAATATCTGGGTTTTAATTTGAATCTAGATTTTTTCATGCTCCATGATAATATTCCCAAAGTCACATTTCTTTTCCCATAAAATTGTTAAGGTAGGTTAGAGCTAGATGGTTGAGAGTTCTAGGCTTTAGGAGTTTGTGTTTCATTCTAGAGGCATTAAAATGCTGCTGAAGGTTTTTTGAGCAGAGGAAGGATATGGTCAGACTGCCCTTTGCACCACTAAGTGAAGGTTGAATTGAAGAGAGCAAAGCTTGGAGGCAGGAAGACTAGATAAGAGACCAATCATCAGACAGGTTGTGTTGAAGGTCTGAAATTGGATAGTGACACTGTGAGTGAAGAGAAGGGAATGAATGTAGGAGATATTACAGAGATAGAATCAGTGGAACTTGGCAATTGTAGGGGGCAAGAGTCAAGAAAGTCAAAGATGACCCCAACGATATGAGCCTAGATGACTAAGAATTATCATATTATCATCAGAAATAGGAACCTTGAGAAAATGATCAAGTTTAGAGGAAGAAACAGCTAAAGAAAGCAGAAGAAATCTGGTGACAAGGAGCAGAGAAAAAGATGTTCAGGGAAAAAGATGTCTAACCTGTGAGTCAAATTACGATCCCCCAATTTTGCTCAGACTTTTTTTTAGGTAATCAGGGTTAAGTGACTTGTGCAGGGTAACAAAGCTGTAATTGTCTGAGGTAAAATTTGAACTCAGGTCTTCCTAATTCCAGAGATAATGTTTATCCACTATGCTACCCAGGAATCCCTTCTCAGACTTCTAATAAGAAATCTTCTGACCATTCCTAGCCTATGACCATGTTATAAATAAACCAGTTCTCAAGGAGAATATAATTCTCTCCCACCATGCAAGTTAGGTTAATTATTTACTTTAAAGAATTTCAGACCATCCTTGAGATTTGATTGGCTCCAGGGACCAAAGTCTCAGACAATTGACATCATCTCCTCAACTCCTAAGTACAAAATAGCCATGAGGAACAATGGAAGCCCTCTAAGGCTGGTGGGACCACAACGAGCAATTCAGCCAAAGGAGCTTCACTCTCAGGGCTTATCCTTCTTGAATATTTTTCTCCAGCCATTGCTAAGTAAAATTTGTTTCGCTAACTATTGAATGGCTTACAAGAATCTTGTTTTGTTCCAGTTTCAATCATAAGCTTCAAGGGAACTGATTTGCAACAAAGTCAGTTGAGAAATCAGAGTTGATGACACTCTAGACAGAGTAATTTTAATGTTTAGCACACATCATTTGTTGTTGTTTGTTCTTTGTTTTTGAAGAGGATCAATGACATCCAGGAATGTTGTCTTAATTTTTGTTTGAGTTGGATTAAGTGAGGCAGAGTTACACAAAGTGTCAGCTTCACTCTCTCTTTCAGAATCACCAAAATCCAATGACAAAATAAAAGTCAAAATGAGTAGTTATGGTCTGGGATGTAATGGGTGATCTTGACATTTTGGAGCCACAGGTGAGAGCTGAGTGCCAGATAGACACCAAAGGTGCATGAGTAGTTCTTAAAAAGTGCTCAGCAAGAGACGTTGAGTTCTCCTTGAATGTCCCATATATCCCACACTATTTTTACTGTGTAATGATAATGAGCAAGTTTGTTCCCCAAAAGAGCTTAGAGCATGTGGAATCAGGAAGACCTGAGTTCAAATCTGACCTCAAATATTTAACACTTATTAGCTGTGTGACCCTGAGCAAGTCACTTAATCTTTGTTGCCTTGGGGGAGGAAAGAATATTCTTTGGAGCAAATGTGAAATTTCATTGCTATGAGGAACTTTTGAAAAAGAAATTTTCTCTATCTATGGATGTCATCCTCTTCTGCAACTTAGCTTTAAGAGAATTGTCTAAGGCATGAAGAAACTATTTAGTCTTGCTGGGGTCACATAAGCAGCATGTATCAGACTCAGAACTTGAATCCAGGGCTTCCTAACTCTGAGGCCTGTTTTCTACCCACTATGCCACATAGCATTTCATTGGTTAAAAAAAAAAGTTTTAAAAACTGTCATTTTAATACCCCTAACAGAGGATATTGATATTCTGAGGTTCTGCTAGAGTTTTGACACCCTATTTGGGTGTCAAATAGGACATTGGTCCTATTTGGACCATAAATATTGTCATTTATTAAATAAGCAGCACAGAAGTTTGTACATAATTGTTGTCATTTTTCCAGTCACATCTGATTCTCTGTGACCACATTTGGGGTTTTCTTGGCAAAGACACTGGACTGGTCTGCCATTTCCTTCTCCAGCTCATTTTACAAATGAGAAAACTGAGGCAAACAGGGTTAAGCCCAGGAACACATAGCTAATAAGTGTCTGAGATCAGATTTAAATTCAGGAAGATGAGTCTTCCTAACTCAGGACCTAGTTCGAATTATTAAAAGACCTTTATCCTGAGCCCAAATCTGTCTTCTTATAGTAAGTCATAGTTCTGACCTCTATTACAATACTGGATAGAGGATGAAAGACGAAGCTATATACCTGAGACTGTAGGGTAGGAAACTGTTGTGTTTCTTCAGTTGTAGCTGCTCCTGAATTTTCAGACAAATTTGGAAGACTTGAGAGTGATGAGGATTGGACATTAAAAAGGGTCAGGGTGACTGAATTAGCTTCTAGAGCAAGAGCAGAGTACTGTGGGAGACATTAGAATGGGTGTGGTAGTCAATTCTAAGTTGACATGGGGCCAAAGATTTAAGTTGGTCAAAAAAAAAAAAAAAAACAAAAACAAAAACCAAGTTTGGGAAGAATGAATTGAAAGTGATTCACTGAAGAAGATTCTATTTGTGGCATGAAAGAGAGCTAGAAGGGGAGACGTTGAGGACTTTGGTCAACTTTGGTCATGCATTGGACTCTTGTTCAAGATTTTATATGTTCATGAGTCTAGATTCTAATACCTGACTATGTATAAATAAGACAATTACATGCCAGCAATGAAAAGCAGGAAGAAGAGAATTGTTAGTCAGATTGTGCCCTCTATCTGAGTTCTTTATGGGCTAGTTAGGTAAGAGACCAGGAGGCAAAGATGTGTTAGTAAATGTTTAACAACCAGCTTCCTAAAAAATACTCTTGAAACAGTAAAGTTTAACTTTCATCATTAACATTTTCTCCATTACTTTCTTAAAACTAGACAATAGACAAAAGAATAAGTTAAGAACTAATTTAAAGTTTTTGCTGATATTAAAATATAAATGTTTACACTGAGAATTTAACAATTAACTCCAGCAAAAGTCTGTTTAAGTTGGTTATAGTCCACTTCAGGGTGGAGGTAGGAGAATGTAAAGCCCAAGAGAAAAGAGATAGCAATATGACTGATAATTTTCTGAGATTTGGAGACACACAGAATGAGTCTTCTTGTTGTCATTCAGAGATTTTGATCATGCCCAACTCTTTTTCATTCTATTTGTGGTTGTGATCTCATTTGGTAGAGACACTACAGTAGTTTGCCATTTCTTTCTCCAGTTCATTTTATAGATGAAGAACTGAGGCAAACGGGGTGAAATGCCCAGTATTACACAGCTAGTAAGTGTCTGAGGTTAGATTTTAATTTAGGAAGATGAGTCTTCCTAATTCCAGGGCTGGCAGTCTATCCACCATATCACATAGGTCCCTTTCCTTCATAGTAAGGCTCAAAGCAGTGGTCTAATAGAAAATGATCACATTTTCATCTATAATATGAGGGGGTGAGACTAATTGATTCCTGAGAACAATTAACCCCTTTACAATTCTAGGTGTAGCATCTTAAATACTTAGAGACAGGGATCATGCCCTTTTCCAGACTAAACACTCTCAGGTTCTTTTTCTGATCTTCCTTAGCCTTCTTGCTATTGGTCATTATATCCTGGATGCCCTCTGTTTCAATAATTCCATAATCCCCTAAATAAAATATCCTTGTGGTCTGACTAGTATGAAATACTGTTGCTTTGCTTTATCTGGACACAATGCCTCTATCCATGCAGGACCATCAAGAAATATTTATTAAGCACATAAGTTTTAATTCAGTTCAATAAATATTGAACATCTATTGTATTCAGAACACTGTTTGAGACACCAAAGATTTAAAAAGTCAAGAAGACATATAATCTGCCTTCATGGAGTGTCAGATCTTGAGAAGGAAGATTCATCTTCCTTTGTTCAAATCTGACCTCAGACAATTACTAGCTGTGTGACCCTAGGCAAGTCATTTTAACTCCTCCCGTGTAAAATGAGCTGGAGAAGGAAATGACAAACAACTCTAGTATCTTTGCCAAGAAAAAATCTAAATTTCAATATGTTCTTCAGAAATTCTGCAGACACTGATTTTCTTGCACATATCCCACATCATATTTGGGTACCGATAAAAAGAAATAGAGGGCCTGCAGTAGTATCAATATAATAACATGTCTTCCCTTTTTCCTCAACCACAACACTAACTGCTAAGTATAGGATGAAGAGACAAGGAAGCAATCCAAATGGGGTCACAAAGACTGAGACATGAATTGTTATTTAACAATTGTTGGAATTCAGTCCTTTTTATAAGAAGAGATAGCATGGCATAGGAGATAGAGATCTATCTTCGAGTCAGAAAAACCAAAGTTCAAGTCCTGATTCTGCCACATACTGTCCAAGTAACATTGGGCAAGTCATCTACCGTAGTGTATCAATAATCTCTCAATATCCCAAGCTATGAATTTAGACCCAGCATAAATCTGCATTGGTAGGAAGAGTTTTCTCATGAGGATAGAAAGAACAATGAAATAATACAAATGTGGTTAAAAGAGTTTCTCAATGATTGTTTGACAGTCTCTAATCCCACAGGACACAAACTGGTGATTTTTATTTGTTAGCTTTTGCATCATGCTGATTCTTCATCCCTACTAAGCCAGTCCTGAGTCTCAGATTGCTTTTTAACATTTTAAAATGATTGTTTTTTTCTGGTTATACATGTATATTCATTAAAATATTCTTTATGAATCATGCCAGGAAAGAAAAATCAGAACAAAAGGGAAAAACCATGAGAGGAAAAAAAACATAAGAAAAAGGGAAAAAATGAATATGGCATGTGTTATCTACATTCAGTCTCCACAGTTCTCTTTCTGGGGGCAGATGACATTTTCTATCCAAAGTTTATTGGGATTTCCTTGCATCACTGAATCTCTGAGAAGAGCCAAATCTTTCATAGTTGATTATTACACAATCTTGTTGTTACTGTGTACAGTGTATTCCTGCTTCTGCTTGTTTCTCTCAGCATCAGTTCATATAAGTGTTTCCATGCCTTTCTAAAATAAGCTTATTCATCATTTTTTATAGAATAATAATATTCCATTACTTTCATATACCAAAACTTATTCTGCCAGTCCCCGAGTGATGGGCATTTGCTCATTTTCCAATTCTTTGCCATCGCAAAATGAGCTGCTATATACATTTTTGCACATGTGAATCCTTTTCTCTACTTTATGATTTTCTTGGAATACAGACCCAGTCCTGGCACTGCTGGATAAAAGGTAAAGACAGTTTGATAGCCTTCTGGGCATAGTTCCAAATTGCTCTCCAGAATGATTGGATCATTTCACAACTCCACTAACAATGCATTAGTGTCCCAATTTTCTATATCCCATATTATATTTTCCTGTCATCTTAGCCAGTCTCAATTTGCTTTTCTTTTGCTACCTCCTCTTCCTTTAGGTAGACTACTAGATTTATATTATTTTCCATCGAGAAGGCCTATTTTTCAAGCTGACATAGAATGAACATAAAGACATACTCCATTCTCACCCACTAACTGCTTGAATTAGATTGAAACAATAGATATGTGGGAAAGTCTGAGTAATTGCTTAATATTTTTTACTTTATACTCCATTTTTTTCATCATCCTCTTCTCTCTCATCTGCAAAAAAATAAATTGCAAATATGTCTCATAGTATTCAATTGAATTGAACAAAGTGACTGTTTTGTTCTGTTATCTATTGTCACCAATCTTTGCTTTTCTCTTTAAAATACAATACCCCATGTGTCACAGTAGAGAGAACACAGAGCTAGGGAGTCAGAAGACCAGATTTCTGGTCCTGATTTCTCAGCTGATTTGCTATTTGGCAATATATGCTACATGAAATAAGAATGGGAGCACTTGATCTACCTTACAAAGATCACATTAGATAATGTCTTTGAAAGTGTTTTGAAAAGCATAAATGGATATACAAAGGATAAATATATTTGCAAAGGATTATTATTAGGGAGCGTTAACTTGAGAGTTCATTGGTATAGAGCAGAGGTTTCAAATATGTGACTCTTGGGCCAAATGATTGGACAATATTCTCTGGGGCAGACTGAACCCAGATTAAAATGTAACAGGGAAATACTTAATTAAGTAAATACAAATATAAGAGAACATAGTTCATGTGAATATGTGTTTTTCTAAGTCAATATGCACCAGGAGGTACTTATAAATAGTTTTTTGTTGTTCAGTCATTTCAGTTGTGTCCATTTGTTTTTGATTCTAGCAAAGATCCTGGAATAGTTTGTCATTTCCTTCTTCAGGATATTTTACACATGAGGGAACTGAGGCAGAGTTAAGTGACTTGCCCAGGGTCACACAGCTAGTAAGTGTCTGAGGCTGGATTTGAACTCAGGAAGATGAGTCGTCCTCATTCTAAGTTGGGCATTCTATCCACTGCACCACTTAGCTGCCACTATAGATAATTTAATGGCCTCTTTTCTACTTGAGTTTGACATCACTGGTATAGAGAGTCCTGGGTGAGGATATTCTTTCTACCAACACAAATCACAGTTTTCTCTGAACCTTGTAGTCTTAGTGAATTGTCACCCTTAGTGAATGCACTGAGCATTTCAGTGACTTTCTTAAGCTCACATAGACAGTGTGTGTCAGAAGTGGGTTTTCAACAAAGCTCTGTGTGGATTTGAAACCATATCTCCATTTACTACACCAACCTGCTTCTCAAAGAAATATTAATATTATGAATCAGTGAAAGATTTGGCGCCATTTTATAGTGGTTGTGTAAATTATATGTTGCAAAAACCAGAGCTAGCAATTCTAGTGCTCAGATGAGTATCACAAAACACATCTAAGAGGGTAAAATTTATTTTCTTAAAGGAGTGGGTATTGGGATAGAAATGACTATGAATTAGGTACTGAACTTTGGGGAAAGAAAGAAAAGTGACTTAGTGATCCATCATTGACTTTGACAAGAATTTAAGAATTTAGACAGGAGAGAACTTTCTTTTTTATTCTAGACATATTTCCACATTTATCATGCTGCATAAGAAAAAATCAGATCAAAAGGAGAAAAAATGAGAAAGAAAAAAACAAGCAAGCAAATAACACCGCCACCAAAGGTGAAAATACCATATTGTGATCCATATTCAATCCCTGTAGTCCTCTTTCTGGATGTGGATGGCTCTCCCCATCACAAGTGTATGGGAATTGACCTGAAACACCTCATTGTCGAAAAGAGCCAAGTTCATAATCACATAATCTTTATGTTGCTGTGTACAATATTCTCTTGATCAGGAGGGAACTTTCAAGTAGTTTCTGGCTATGGGTGAAAAATGAGTTTCTAAAGTAGCATTGGGGAGTGATATTATTACATGTACAATCATTTTGAACACATTTCCATATTAGTCATATTATGAAAAAAGAATCAGAACAAAAGGGGAAAACCATGAGAAAGAAAGAAGCAAACAAAAAAAGTGGAAATAGTGTTCATTCTCCATAGTTCTTTCTCTGGGTATGTTTGATCATTATTATTGATACAACGTTCTGGTTCTGCTCACTTCCTTCAGCATCAATTCATTTAAATCTTTCAGGCTTTTCTGAAATCAGCCTGCTTATCAATTCTTATAGAACTATAATATTCCATTACATTCATATACCATAATGTATTTAGCCATTCTTCAAGTGAATGGCATCCACTCAGTTTCCAATTGCTTGCCACCACGAAAAGAGTTGCTACAAACATTTTTATACATGTGAGTCCTTTCCCCCCTTTTATGATCTCTTTGAAATACAAATCCAAGAGTGGCACTGCTGGTTCAAAGAGTATAAAAAGTTTTAAATTCCTTTGCTGTACATATTTGCATGGGTGTGAGGGTGGTTGTGGTTGAGAGGTGAACTTGAGACTGCAGGGGGTAATGGAAATATCACTGGATTTATATTCTGAAAACATAGTTTCTGCCTCTCTTATTTTCTAGCTGGTGAAATTTCCGAAGCACTCTAAGGCTCAGTTTTTTCATCTGTTAATAGGGATGATAATGTTTATCCTACTTCCTTCACAAGACTGTTCTGAGAAAAGCACTTTGTAAATTTTAGGACTCTACAGGAATGGTTCTCATAGTGGGGCCTGTGTATCTCTTAGGGTGGCAAGACCTTTTCAAATCCTCAAGGTCAAAACTTTTTTCATAAGAATAATTTAGACATTATTTACCTACTGAAGTGGTCTTCCCTTTTCCAACTACATATCTGGGCAAGACCAGATTTTCTTAATCTACCAAAACAACCTATCATAACAGATTGAATGCAAAAGCAGATGTGAGAATCTAAATGTCTCCTATTAAGTCGAGCATTAATGAGGTTTACAAAAATATACAAAACAATACCACTGAAAAATTTTTTGTTTTGGAAAATATAGTTATTTTTCATTAATATGCTATTTATGTTAACATGTAATTGCCTTATTGTTATTTTAAACTGAATATTTACAACTATTAGTTTTAATATATAACATGTTAAATATTCATAGCTATAACCCATATAAATAAGAACTCTTTGGAATACTCAATCATTTTTAAGAGGGTCTTGAGATTAAAAAGTTTGAGACTAGCAGCTCTACAGAGAAGAAAGTCACACGTGTGTGCAAACATCCATGTGCTTTTGTGCATGTATGTGTGTGTGGTCATGTATAGATAGCACCAGCAGAGAATCTGATGATATTTCACACAAATGAGAAATGTTATTCTGCAGATTAAAGCTGCGCAGTGCCTGGTTTTGTCTTTATTTATGCCTTTCTATTTCCATGTCTTCTGACATGGGTGCCCATACTGGGAAGCACTGAAGGACATAATTGGCGTTGTGAAAAATTATTGGGAAGTCAGGACGTTCCCTTGCAGTGATCCCCCCCATTCTCTTCCCCATCTGTCACCATCTAATGTGACAAAGTTTTTATCGGGCATCGAGGCGAAGGAGATTAAAAGTAAATACTGTGATCAGGAAGCAGCTGGGGGGAAAATGTAACGCATTTCACACCAGGCTGAACAGCTCATCAGCTCAGCCTTGTACAGCTCTTGAGCTCCCAGGGAGGGAGGGTGGGAGAAGGCACCAAAGGGGTGGGCACTACGTACAGAGCCCTGCTAGGCTGGGAAGTCTCAGAGGGCATTGGGGCTTATTCTTTGGGTACCACTGTAAACAAGAGGTTCCTTCCCCCTCAGCAAACTCTAGCATGCTGAGTTATCCCACTCTACCTCTTCTATCCAAAAGAGGGGGTACTGTCTTGTTTCTGGAAATTGGAAGGTTTTAAACACAGGCTTCTGGCATTTATTCCAGTAATTCTGGCTCTTTCTGGCCTCCCCATTCTTACTGGTTACTCTTAGTTTCTATCCTTTCACCTGGCTCTTCCTCTTCAAACATCAGCTTAAATAACCAGTCCTGTGCCTCCAATAGCTTGGAGTCAGATGAACTGGGTTTGAATTCTCACATGAATATCTTTTCTTTGACCTTGAGAATCATGGGATCATCGATCTGAAGTTGGCAGGGACTTCTCAGGACTTCATCTGGGCTTGAACTATCTTTAGGGATTTTAACTGTGGTGTCTCTGAACTTAAAAAGAGCACAAAAAACTATATTTAATACAATTGGTTTCATTTGTGATCCTACATATTTCTTTTTATGCATTTGAAAACACTTTACCAGATTGACAAAGGGGACCATCACACACACACACACACACACACACACACACACACACACATTAAGAACCCTTAGACTAGATAATCTCTGTAGTCCCTTCCACCCTTGCCAAAATATGATCTTATTCTTTTCTCTGTATTTCGCATCTGGGGAAACTGAGGCCTAAAAGGAAGAGAGGAAAAGAGGGTTATTTAGTATGAACATATAAGGGCATTAAGTGTTGGTCCTTTTCTGAGATGCTTTGAGAGCCATTGGTGTATAATGGGAAGTACTGAATTTAGATTCAAAGATCTTGCATTACTCCTTAATACTTGTATGGCATTTCAGATCCTTGATCTTTAGTGTCCTTATCAATAAAATTAGAGGGTGGAACACATCCTCTAACACTCCTTCTAGATAATTCTGTGACTCAGTTCATGCTTATAAAGAATTCACTTTCTCAGGAACTACTTTTGTTAATACATAAAAGAAGATACCTCTTGGTTCTTGTGCTCCTGTTATCACTTCAAGTTTGAGTTGTGTCATTGCTTCCTTGTGCCAAAGGGGGGTGGGAGTTACAGGAACCCTGATTCCAAATGGCAGTTCTCTTCCAGATTGTTCATTTGTCACTGTAGATGGTGGGACAATCTCATGACCCAGTATGTTACTGTTGTTATCTGTCCTTCATTTTCAAAGGGAATCAATAACATCACATGGTAATGTCTTGACTTGTATGTGAGTTGGATTTAAGTGAGGCAGAGTTGCACAAAGTCATTAGCATTACTCTCTCTTCCAGTCTCAAAAAAATTCAGTGCACAACAAAAGGTACATGATTAGCCATCATGGCCTGGGATGCAGTGGATGACTTTGGCATCTTCAGTGTCTGACCAAGTTTCAAGAGCTCCACAGTGCCAGCTTCAGCCTCCTGAACGGCCACTGGAGCACATTGTTCCCACATTCTACTAGGGGAAGTCTTCACATCTCTAACTCACCTGGGTTACCATCTCCTGAGATTGTTTACTAGGGTGTAGCCACTAAATTCTGTAGCTTTTTAGAGAAGTAAAGTAAGAGGCAGGAGACAGGTGGACCAATGGTAGATGAGCAGCTGAAAAAAGACTCACACCAATATTTTTGTGTCTCCTTCACTCTTGCTATTGATTCATTTTTCACGATTTCCTTTTGCATCACTCCCATTTCTCTTCCCAATTCTTCTACTTCTCTTGCTTGATTTTCAAAATCCCTTTTGAGCTCTTCCATATCCTGAGACCAATTCATATTTTTCTTGAAGACTTTGGATGTAGGATCTTTGTTATCTTTTGAGTGTGTGCTGTGATGTTCCTTATCATCATAGTAACTTTCTATCATCAGATTATTTTCTATTGTTTGCTCATTTTCCCAGCCTATTGCTTGACTTTTAAGTCTTTGTTAAAGAAGAGCTCTGCTTCCAGGTGAAGGGTGCATTGTGCCAAGCTTCAGGGGTTTGTGCAGCAGTTTTCAGAGATCCTTCTAGGGACCTGTAACTTTTCAGTGCTTCCAAGGTAGTATGATCTAAGGAGAGGTGTTTACCACTCTCCTGGCCTGTGCTTTGCTCTATAGTGGCCACAAGCACTCTTTTTTTGCCCTGGAATTGTGAGGATGGCTCTCACTCCTCTGTGGCTGTTCTGATGTGCTAGGACTCCTCACTATGGGACTACCCCCCAGCCCTATAATCCCAATCCAAGTACAGGCAAAGCAAAAGAGTTTTGCCTCAGTGCTGGCAAAGAGACCCCTTGAATCTCCTTCTGACCAGTTGTTTAGCCCCTGTCCCAATAGGGTGCTGAGCTCTGGAGGCTCAGCTGCTGCCATTGCTGATTCAGTGGCTTCCAATGCCTGCTCCTGGCTTGCATTTCACTGCCTCTTCCACTCTCACCCTGATACAATAGATCTTTCTTGCTGACCTTCTAAGTTTTCTTGGACTGGAAAATTGTTTCACTCTTTTTTTTGTGGGTTCTGTTGCTCTAGAATTTAGAGTCATTTTTAAAAAGTATTTAGAGGATTTTGGGTGAGCTCAGGCAAGATCCCACCTTTGCTCCCCCATCTTAGCTCTGCCTCTAGCTCTTCAGTTCCTCTTAAATGTGAAAAAGGAAAGTAAGCACAAAATGATACTCAGAGTAACCAACTATAATAGGAAGGAATAAGGAAAGCCCCAGTCAATAAGACAAAATGCTTAGAAATTTAGGTTTTAGATCATTATGTTTGAGAGACAGAACAAGAAAATAGTGCCATTTCTCTTGTATCCTAGAATAGGGCACTTCTCCACATGTCGAACTTCTTCGAGGATAGATATGACACTGAGATATACACAGTGGTGTAATAGTAAATATTCAACCAACTCTTTAAAAAACACATGCACACATAACACATTTTAAAGTTTAATCCAGACCATGAAATCAGGAGGCCCTGAGTTCAGGCTTGACTGCAGGCACTTGAAACATTAACAAAAGCTGCCTCCAACATATCCCTGGTGGTTGTAAGGGAGATACGGTGCAGTAATGAGAATTACTTTAGCTTCCTTTTAACCAAGGATATGGCAGAGGCAGCTTTTGTTCAGTTTTTTGGTGTGAAAATTTATATTTCAGAAATTGGTAAACATTGCAAATAAACACTTGATTTATTGTTTTGATCATTGTCTAGACTTTAGTGAAAAAATTAATACTATAGATGAAACTTTTTTTGTGAAACACTTGAGGTTAAGTGACTTGCTCCTTAAGTGGCTTGTGAACCTTCACACAGCTAGTAAGTGTCAAGTATCTACTTCCCTTTTCACTCCTTGGTTCTTTGACAGCTGGACTCTAATATGTGGTTTTTTTCTCCAGATAAGGATAAACTTATTTGAGCAGCTGGATTACTTAGTGGATAGAGCACTGGACTTGGAATCAGGAAGAGTTAATTTCCTGAGTTCAAATCTGATCTCAGACATAGTAACTTCATGACTCTGGGCAAGTAGTGGTTGAGGAGGTGGCTCAGGCAGCTAGAGGACAAACTTCAAATAGAAGTTGCTGCTAAAAATGCCTGTTTTATTGAAAAAATTAAATAAAAAGAAGGTGGTGTTTGAATTGAGTTTTTTTTTTTTTTTTTGCTGAGGCAATTGGGGTTAAGTGACTTGCCCAAGGTCACACAGCTAGGGAATGTTAAGTGTCTGAGACCAGATTTGAACCCAGGTCCTCCTGACTTCAGGGCTGGTGCTCTATCTACTGCGCCACCTAGCTGCCCCTGAATTGAGTTTTGAAGGTAACAAGGGATTCTCCAAAGGCCATCTGTCCTGGGACTATGCTTGGAAGTGGTTTTCTTCTTTCTTTATCTTCTCAAATAACATTCTTTAATCAATGGTTGTAACACATCCTCCCTTTGGCACTTGAAACTCAAAATTCTGAACAAATCCACTGATGGTTTTCAGGGGAGTATCTATGTCTTGAGAAAAATATATCATTTCTCTGGCCTTCAACTTTTTCTTCTGTAAGGTGAAATGGTTGGGTTAAATCATTTCAAACTTTCTCATCCAGTAAATTCACTATAGGCCTAGATGGGGATATCTCACTCATGATCTAAAGGCAATGGCAATACTCAGTTAATATCTCCCCAAGTGATATATGGTCAGCGAAGGGACTCCTCCTCTGTTCTACCTTCTGTTTGTTTGCCACAAAGGAAGAGAAACCAGGAAATTAATAAAACATCAATATACACATTAGCATTTAGCTAATAGTTAACCCTATCAGATAGAAGAATGGCTGAACAAGATGGTATGTGAATGAAATAATGAGGTATCTAATGGTTCAGGGAATAGATAACTAGGCCTGTAGGCAGGAAGGTTTCAGTTCAGATCCCATCTCCATCACTTACCAGCTATATAATCCTGAACAAGTCACTTGCCATTTATTTATCTTAGGTCCTCAACTGTAAAATGGGAATAATTATTATCATATCTCTTATGAGCACATCTTTTCCATGGTTGTTGTGAGGTACAAAGGGGATGATAATTGGTAAAAGCACTTAGTTCAGTCCCTAGCACATAGTAGGTGATATGCAAGTGTTTATTTCCTTCCCCTCAGTAGAATACTATGTACTGTAAGAAACTGAAAAGGGCAGCACCAGTCCTGAAGTCAGGAGGGCCTGAGTTCAAATCTGGCCTCAGACACATAACACTTCCTAGCTGTGTGACCCTGGGCAAGTCACTTAACCTTGATTACCTCAGCCAAAAAAAAAAAGGAAACTGAAAAGGTCAGTTGCAGAGAAACCTGGGAAGACTTGAATGAACTAATACAGAGTGAAGTGAACAGAAGCAGGAGGAAACTTTATACAATGATGACAACAAATTTTGAAATTCTTCAGAACTTTTATCAATGCAGTGACCAAGCATAAAATTCCAGAAGATTGAAGATGAAGCATACAATTCAACTCCTAATAGAGAAGTGAAGGACCCAGGCTACAGAGTAAAGGAAGTATATTTTTTTTGGACATGGTCAATGTAAGAATTTGTTTTGCCTAACCATGCATGTTACAAGGGTTTTGTTTTTCTTTTTTTCTTTTTCACTGGTCAGAGGAATGGGGGGAGCGAGAGAAAACGTGTTTGTTATTTGAAAAAATAAAATTTAATTAAAAAATGAGCAAAATAAAACATGCTAATAATGTTTATTTTATATTACATCATGTTATATTATGTTACATTATATTGTTAAGTTACATTATATTTATGATATGATATGATATAGCCAATTCCTTAGATGTGTATGTATGGGGAAGGGGAAGGAAAGAGAAATGGATGCTGGCCTCCAGTCAGCCTTCAGGATCTCCTTCAGCTTCCTTGATTACTAATGCCTACAGAAGGCTGATGAAAACAATCACACTCTCCATCTATATAAAATGAGAGAGTTGGAGTAGTTCGCTTCTGAAGTTCTTCCCAGTTCTATAGCAATGATCTATGACCTCCATGATGCAATGACCACTATTCCTTTGGGGCTAAAGCATGGTACAATCCCAGCACTGCCTTTGGCAAGATACAATCAATAGTTACCCTTGAATAAATTATGGGAGGTGGGTTTACAATGTAATCTGAAATGATGAGCAATGAATGTGAAGCTAATTTGAGTTAATCTTTTTGGAGGAAGTGAGGTTGGAATAGAGATCTGAAGTTAGGAAGGGATTCCCTACTTGAGAGAGAGGCAAAACTAAATTGCAAAGAAGCTAATTTCACATAAATATGAGGGGGAAATTCCTGGCAATTAAAATTGTCCAAAAGTGAAATGAGCTATAGTAGAGAGAGGAGAAAAGAAAGTGTAAATTAAAAAAGACACTTTGGTTCAATGACCCATCTGGGAATAGAGAGACCAAAATATAAGTCTCAACTCTAGTTTTTTACATTTTAAAAAAATATAGAATTTCAGAATTGAAATCAATCAAAAAGCATTTACTAAGTGCCTACTGTGGATCTGTTATGCAAATAAAAATGGCAAAACATCTATATTGGCTAGGCTCTGGACTTTTGGTAAATGGTGGGATGAGCATGCTAAAGTCAATTCATCAACTTGATAGAGTGATTATTCAATTTTTACTGTGAACATTTACACCCCAGAAGTGAGTAATCCTTCCAATCAAGGTTTGAATTTATTGTTTTGTTCATTGTTTAGATTTAAGAAAATAATGGAAAAATGCAGATCAACTTTGGAAGTGTTCTGTACATATCTTTTTTTGAAGAGCCTGTTGTTAAACATTTACCAACATGCCACTATTGTGAATACTGATCTGGATTAGTACCTAGTAGATATAAATGCTTGCTTACTTGAAAACAGTGATGCTCATTATGTACCAGTAACTGTGTGACACAAGGACAAAAATGAAACAGTCTTTGCTTTCAAGGAATTTACATTTGAATTTGGAAACAATGTGTAAATATACCAAATTTATATGTGTATCAACTGTTTATATATATATATATATATACACATATATATCAGCTACCTTGAATGGGAAACATTAGAAGGGAATTAGGAAAGGATTTATTCAGAAGGGACAGCTCGAGACAAGTCTTGAAACAAGTCTGGGATTCTAAGTGGTTGTCATGAAGAAGAAGAACATTCTAGGCATGGGGAACAACTTATGCAGAAGCATGGTGATGGGAAATGACAGATGGAGATGAAGTGTCCTAAGTGAGGAGCAACAAGCAGAGTAAGATGGCTAGAACGTAGAGTTAGTGGAGAAGAGTAATGAGGAGTAATATAAAAATATGAAAAGTCAAGTAGAGAAAAACCTTAAATATCAGAGTTTCTATTTGATCCCAGAGGCAATAGTGAGCTGTAGGAGTTCATTGAATGGGAGATGATATGTTCATACGTGACTTCAGGAAAATTTCATTAGTACTAATGGCTAGTAAGAAGTATCATATGACAGTTTTTTAAAGACAACTTTGAATATTAAAAAGTTTTTCACTCACTTATAAATCAAATTACAAAAAATATTTCTTTTCTTCCATACCTGCTTTTCCATTCCAAAAATGGACCAGAACATGAAAAGGAGTTCTCTAAGAATCAAGGCTGGGAGGGGGAGGTGACAGAGTAAAGACAGGAAGTTGCTGACCTCTCCCCCAAACTGTTCCAAATTCCTTTAAATAATAACTTTAAACAAATGTTATGGTGTTAGAACGCCCCCAAAGACTTAGTAGAACATTTTCCAGTCAGAGACAGTTTAGAAGGGCAGAAGAAAAGGTCTGTGATACCAGAATGATAATCCATATGCTGTCCAGGTGTAGATCTTGCCAGCACAGCCCCAGCAGCAGCACAAACAGGAATGAGTCTAAGGACCGCTGATTAAATGGCATTACTTGTGGCTTCCAGATCTTTCAGCCCAGAGAACCTCAAAGGTAACATGGAAGGTCAGCAGAAAAGGTCTGTGGCATTAGAGTGGGAGCCCAGTGCACAGTCAGGCCATACCAGCACAGCCCCAACACCAGCCCCTGCCCTGGCCTCAGTGCCATCAAAGCAGAAACTGGACTATGCAGCTCTGAATCATCAGCAGCACTGGGTTTCTATATGTCTCAGCCCAGAGACACCAAAAATGACTTGCAAGGTCTGCAAGGAAAAATTTGTCAGTAGGATGAGAGAGCCTCATGAAATCAGCAAACCAAGAGTGGGCATGGGCAGTGGTGGCGGTGGCAGCTTCTGAAGCCTTAGCTCACAGGAAGTCTCTTTATTAACACAGGGGAAGGACTCTGTTGCCTTAGCACACTAGATCTTACATATACAGAGAAGCAGGGACACTCCCAATAGTTCTAGGGCAGAAAAGAGTTTTTGTGGTCAGGTTCCTAAAAGGATCTCTGAAAACAGCTGCACAAAAAGCTTGGGACAGTTCATCCTCCACCATGGAAAAAGAGCTTAACTTTAACAAAGAGTTAAAAGCTAGGCAAGTGAGCAGACAACAGAAAATTATTTTGACCATAGAAACTGACAAATAAGATCAAAACACACCCTCAGAAGAAGATAACAAAGTCAAAGACTCTATATACAAAGCCTCCAAGAAAAATAGAAATTGTTCTCAGGTTAAGGAAGAGCTCAAAAGGGATTTTGAAAATCAAATAAGAAAGACAGAGCAAAAATTAGGAAGAGAATTGAAAATAATGCAAGGAAATACAAAAAGCTAATGAGAAGAATAATGCTTTAAAAAGCAAAATTGACCAAATGGGAAAGGAGGTGTAAAAGCTCACTGAAGAAAAAAATTCCTTAAAAATTAGAATTGAGTAAGTTGAAACTGATAACTTTATGAGAAATCAAGATACAATAAGGCAAAGCTAAAAGAAATGAAAAAATAGAAAAAAATGTGAAATATCTCATTGAAAAAACAAAAGGGGGCAGCTAGGTGGTTCAGTGGATAGAACACCAGCCCTGAAGTCAGGAAGACCTGAGTTCAAATCTGGTCTCAGACACTTAACATTCCCTAGCTCTGTGATCCTGGGCAAGTCACTTAACCTCAATTGCCTCCGTAAAAAGCATAAAAAAGAAAGAAAGAAAGAAAGAAAAAAACAAATGATTTGGAAATAGATCCAGGAAAAATAATTTTAAAATTATTGGTCTACCTAAAAGTCATGATCAAAAAAAGTCTGAACATCATCTTTCAAGAAATTATCAAGGAAAACTGTTCTGATATTCTAGAACCAGAGGATAAAATAGAAATTGAAAGAATCCACCAATCATCCCCTGAAAGAGGGAATTAGATCAAAGGGGAAATAATATATACACTCAATATGGGCAGAGAAATCTATCTTATACTGCAGGAAAATAGGAGGGAAATGGGATTTGGGAAGCGAGGAGGGTGATAGAAGAGAAGCTATATTAGGGGAGGGAGTAGTCAGTAGAAACACTTTGGAGGAAGACAGAGTGAAAGGAGAAAAAGAATAGAATAAATGGAGGATGAAAACTCTGAGGAATATTATAGACAGATTCCAAAACTTCAAGTTCAAGGAGAAAATACTGCAACCATCCAAAAGGAAACCATTCAAATATAGTGGAGCCAAAGTCCGGATAACTCAAGATTTAACAGCTTCTACATTAAAGGACCAAAGGGCTTGGAATATGATATTCCAGAGAGCAGTGAAGCTAGGAATACAACTAAGAACCACCTGCTCAGTAAAACTGAGTGTAATTCTTCAGAATAAAAGGTGGAAATTCAGTGAAATAGAAGATTTTCAAATATTTATGATAAAAAGATCAGAGCTGAACAATAAAATTTGATTTTCAAATACAGGACTCAGGAAAAGCATAAGGAGGTTATCAGGAAAATGTTATCACAAGGGTCTTAATAAGGTTTATTTGTTTACATTCATACATGGAAGGATGATACTTGTAACTCAATAGAACTTTCTCATTATTATGGCAGTTAGAAAGAATGTTTATAGAAAAGAAGACACAGGTGTGAGTTGAATATGAATTTTTTTATTTTTTATTTTATTTGCATAACATATGTGTAGGTAATTCTTCAACATTAACCCTTACATAGCTTTCTGTTACAAATTTTTCCCCCCTACTCCCCACCCCTCCCCTAGATGGCAGGATATCCACTACATGTTAATTATGTTAAAATATTGGCAAATCGAATATATGTATACATATTTCCAGACTTATCATTGTTGTGCAAGAAAAATCTTATCTACACAAAAGATATATCAGATAAAGGAAACACAATGTAAGCAAACATCAATCAAGGAGTATGAGAATGTTATGTTGTGGTCCACATTTCGCATCCCTCTCTCTGGGTGTATATGGCTTTCTTCAGTGAGCAATTGCAGGTGGTTTGAAACATTTTATTGTTGAAGAGAGCCATGTCCATCAGAATTGATCATCATATAGTACTGTTGTTGCTGTGTATAATGATCTCCTGGTTCTGCTCATTTCACTCAGCATCAGTTCATGCAAGTCTCTCCAAGCTTCTCTGAAATCGTCTTGCTGGTCATTTCTTACAGAACGATAATATTCCATAATATTCATATACCATAATTTATTCAGCCATTCTCCAATTGATGGGCATCTATTCAATTTCCAGTTTCTAGCCACTACAAAAAGGGCTGCCACAAACATTCTTGCACATGTGGGGCCCTTTCTTTCCTTTATGATTTCTTTGGGATATAAGCCCAATAGAAATGCTGCTGGGTCAAAGGATATGCACAGTTTGATAACTTTTTGAGTATAGCTCCAAATTGTTCTCCAGAATGGCTGTATCCGTTCACAGCTCCACCAACAATGCATGTGTCCCAGCCCTCCCACATCCCCTCCAACATTCATCATTAACTTTTCCTGTCATTTTAGCCAATCTGACAGGTGTGTAGTGGTACCTCAGGGTTGTCTTGATTTGCATTTCTCTGATCAATAGTGATTTGGAGCACCTTTTCATATGACTATAAATAGTTTTAATTTCATCCTCTGAAAATTGTCTGTTCATATCCTTTGACCATTTATTGATTGGAGAATGGCTTGAATTTTTATAAATGTGAGACAGTTCTCTATATATTTTAGAGATGAGACCTTTGTCAGAACCCTTAAATGTAAAGATGATTTCCCAATTTATTGCTTCCCTCCTAATCTTGTCTGCATTGGTTTTGTTTGTACAAAAACTTTTTAACTTAATATAGTCAAAGTTATCTATCTGGTTTTCAATTAAGAGTTCCAGTTCTTCTTTGGACATAAATTTATTCCATCTCCATAGGTCTGAGAGGTAAACTATATTACATTCCTCTAATTTACTTATAGTATCATTCTTTATATCGAGATCATGAACCCATTTAGATCTTATCTTGGTATGTGGTGTTAGATGTGGGTCAAGCCCTAATTTCTTCCACACTAGTTTCCAATTTTCCCAGCAGTTTTTGTCAAATAGTGAATACTTATCCCAAAAGCTGGGGTCTTTGGGTTTATCAAAGACTAAATTGCTATAGTTATTGCCTAGTTTGTCTTGTGATTCTATCTTATTCCACTGATCGATTACTCTATTTCTTAGCCACTACCAAATGGTTTTGATGACTGCTGCTTTGTAATATAGTTTTAGATCTGGTACAGCAAGTCCACCATTGTCAGCCTTTTTTTTTTTCATTAATCCCCTTGAAATTCTTGACCTTTTGTTCTTCCAGATGAATTTTGCTACTATTTTTTCTAGATCTGTAAGATAATGTCTTGGGAGTTTGATTGGTATGGCACTAAATAAGTAAATTAGTTTGGGTAGTATTGTCATATTTATTATATTCGCTCGGCCTACCCATGAGCATTTTAAGTTTTTCCAATTGACTAGGTCTGATTTTATTTGTGTGGAAAGTGTTTTGTAGTTTAGTTCATATAGTTCCTAGTTTAGTTCATATAGTCCCTTGGCAGATAAATTCCCAAATATTTTATACTATCAACAGTTATTTTGAATGGAATTTCTTTTTGTATCTCTTGCTGCTGAACTTTATTGGTAATATATAAAAATGCTGATGATTTATGTGGATTTATTTTGTATCCTGCAACTTTGCTAAAGTTGTGAATTGTTTCTAGTAGTTTTTTAGTTGAGTCTTTAGGGTTCTCTATGTATATCATCATGTCATCTGCAAAGAGTGATAATTTGGTTTCCTCATTACCTACTCTAATTCCTTTAATCTCTTTTTCTTCTCTTACTGCCAAAGCTAACATTTCTAAGACAATATTAAATAATAATGGTGACAGTGGGCAGCCTTGTTTCACTCCTGATCTTATTGGGAATGGTTCTAGTTTGACTCCATTACATATGATGCTTGCTGAAGGTTTTAAGTAGATACCACTAATCATTTTAAGGAAAAGCCCATTTATTTCTATACTCTCCAGTGTTTTTAATAGGATTGGGTGTTGGATTTTATCAAAGGCTTTTTCTGCATCTATTGAGATAATCATATGGTTTTTATTAATTTGGTTATTAATATAATGATTATGTTAATAGTTTTCCTAATATTGAACCAGCCCTGCATTCCTGGTATAAATCCTACTTGGTCATGGTGTATTATCCTGGGGATGACTTCCTGTAATCTTGTTGCTAAAATCTTATTTAAAATTTTTGCATCAGTATTCATTAGGGAAATTAGTCTCTTTCTGGAGGTGATCAGTGAATTCTTTCAATGCCAATTTTGCCTTTGGATTCTAAAACATCAGGGCAATTCTCTTTGATGATTTCCTGGAAGATAGCATCCAGGTTCTTTTTTTCATCGTGGCTTTCAGGAAGTCCGATAATCCTTAGATTGTCTCTCCTGGATCTGTTTTCCAAGTCAGTTGTTTTTCCTAGGAGATATTTCATATTTTCTTCTATTTTTTCATGTTTTCTTTTTGTTTTTGTTTGACTGATTCTTGAAGTCTTATTGAGTCATTTACTTCTATTTGTTCAATTTTAATTTTTAAAGTATTATTTCCTTCAGTTATCTTTTTTAGCTCCTTTTGTAGCTGGCCAATTGAATTTCTTGATTCAATGCATTCTTTTTCCATTTTGCTAGTTTTATTTTTCAGTGAATTTCAGTGAATTCAGTCTTTTTCCAATTCACCAATTTTGTTTTTCAGTGAATTTTGTTCTTTTTCCAATTCACCAGTCCTGTTTTCCAGTTTTTGATATCTCTGTTGCACTGATCTCAATTTATTTCCCTATTCTTCTTCTAGCTCTCTTTTGAGATTCTTTATGCAATCTTCCAGGTAAGCCTTCTGGAAGGGAGACCAACTTAAGTCCGCCTTAAATCCCTTCATCTGGGATTGTTTTCAGAATCTCAGGATCTGGGGACTCTTCTATTTTTTCTCCATAAAAGCTGTCTATGGTGAGAGCTCTCTTCTGCTTCTTGCTCATGATTTTAAGTTGAGGTAACAGTCACCAGCAGAGAATACTTCAACAGTTTGTATTTGCCCTGGGGCAGTTTGCCGAGTTGACTTCTGGTCTGAGACTGGAAGGGCTAGATCTGCACTAGGACCATGTTTTCAGCTGCTCTCAATCCACCCTTTACCAAAGGCAAATCTGCCAAAGCACCTGCCCGCAAGCAGAGCAAAGTGGCCCAGGCGTCTCCCAGGGGCTTCCTGGGTGCCTAAAATCCGCTCCTCTATCGCAGCCCTGACTTCCGCCCTGGCTGGCGTCTGATTGTGACCAGCGGCCGATTTCCCCTGAGGCTAACCTTCTCAGAAGTTTTTTCAAAATAGATTTTTGATAGAAGTGCATTGTAGTCCAAGTGTTTGGTGGCTTCCTCACTCCAGAACCAATTCGGAGGCTCAATTTGTCTGGGTCTGAGGAAAGTTCTCAGGAGCTCACAGAGAACGCTGTCTGCTGTTCGCCATCTTGGCTCCACCCCCTTGCAGCCCTATGAATATTTTTTAAAGTGAAATTAAAGGGTAAGAGAGGAATGTATTAGGAGAAAGGGAAAGGGAGAAAAGGAATAGTGTAATAATTTGTTATAAAAAGAGGCAAGAAAAGCTTTTACAGTTGAGGGGAAGAGGGAGAATAGAGGGGGAGTGAGCAAACCTTTCATCAGAATTAGATCAAAGAGGAAATAATATATACATTCAATATGGATAGAGAAATCTACTTATACTGCAGGAAAGTAGGAGGGAAATGGGATATGGGAAGCAAGGAGGATGATAGAAGAGAGGCTATATTTGGGGAGGGAGTGGTCAATAGAAACTCTTTGGAGGAAGACAGAGTGAAAGGAGAAAAAGAATAGAATAAGTGGGGGAAAATACAGTTAGCAATAGTAATTGTTAAAAGAATCTTGAAGCAAGTTCCTCTGATAAGGCTTCATTTTTCAAATATGAGAGAAACTAAGTCAAATTTATAAAAAAAATAAGAGCCATGCCCCAGTTGATAAATTATCAAAAGATACAATCTATGCCCAAAAGGCCATAAAATCATTCACATGCTTAAAACTAACAAGATAACTATTAAGCATGAATACCAAAAGAAATTCTAAAAAAAAAAAAAAGAAAGGAAAAGGACTTATAAGTACAAAAATATTTGAGCAGTTTTCTTCTCAGGACAAAAAATCAAAAATTGAGGGTATGCCCATCAATTGGGGAATGACAAAAATAATGTGGTACGTGATTATGATGTAAAATCATTCAGAAAAACTTGGAAAATCCTCTATGAACTCAGGCAAAGTGAAATGCACAAAATAATAGCAATATTCTGGGATGGTCAGTTGTGAGTGACTTTGCTATTCTCAGCAGTACAATGATTCATTATTACCCTGAAGGATTTATGAAAAAATCCTTTCCATACCTAGAGAAGGAACTGATTGTGTCTGAATAGAGATTGAAGTATATTCTCTCTCTCTCTCTCTCTCTCTCTCTCTCCCCACTTTTTTTCTTCATGGTTTTTTGTGGGGGTGAGGAAAGAACTTTGTCTGTCACAACATGACTTTTATGGAAATTTTTTGGATAATTTCACATATGCTTTGGGATAAGGGAGAGAATCTGGAACTCAAAGGTTTAAAAAATGTTTAAAAATGTGTTATAAATGTAACTGGGGAGAAATATTTTTTTATATATATAAAGCTTTTTATTTACAAAACATATGAGTGACTTTTCAACATTGACCTTTGCAAAAACTTTTTTTTCCCAAGCTTTTCCCCTCCTTCCCCCCACCCCCACCCCTAGATGACAGGTAATCTAATACATGCTAAATAGGATAAATTATATGACAAATACATGTATACATATCTATGCAGTTATCTTACTGCACAAGAAACATCAGATCTAGAAAGAGAAGAAGAAAAAAACAACCTAAGAAGGAAAACAAAATGCATGGAAATATTCACAGAAAGTGTTAAAATGCTGTGTTGTGGTTCACTCTCAGTTCCCACAGGCCTCTCTCTGGATGTATATGACTATCTTCATCGCTGAACAACTGGTTTGAATCACATCATTGTTGAAGAGAACCATGTCCATCAGAATTGATCATCGTATAGTCTTGTTGCTGTGTATAATGTTCTCCTGGTTCTGCTGATTTCACTCAGCATCAATTCATGCAAGTCTCTCCAGGCCTCTCTGAAATCCTCCTGTTGGTCATTTCTTACAGAACAATAATATTTCATAACATTCATATACCATAATTTATTCAGCCATTCTCCAATTGATGGGCATCTTTTCAATTTCCAGTTTCTTGCCAATACAAAAAGGGCTGCCACAAACATTTTTGCACATGTGGGTAACTGGGGAGAAATATTAAATAAATAAAATTTTAAAAAAGAATCAGGGTTAAATGATTAAAGGATATGAACAGACAATTTTCAGAGGATGAAATTAAAACCATTTCTAGTCATATGAAAAGTTGCTCCAAATCACTATTGATCAGAGAAATGCAAATTAAGACAACTTTGAGGTACCACTACACACCTGTCAGATTGGCTAAAATGACAGGAAATGATAATGATGAATGTTGGAGGGGATGTGGGAAAACTGGGACACTGATGCATTGTTAGTGGAACTGTGAACGGATCCAACCATTCTGGAGAGCTATTTGGAGCTATGCTCAAAAAGTTATCAAACTGTGCATACCCTTTGACCCAGCAGTGTTTCTATTGGGCTTATATCCCAAAGAAATCATAAAAGAAGGAAAGGGCCCCACATGTGCAAGAATGTTTGTGGCATTCCTTTTTGTAGTGGCTAGAAACTGGAAACTGAATGGATGCCCATCAATTAGAGAGGGGTTGAATAAATTATGGTATATGAATGTTATGGAATATTATTGTTCTGTGAGAAACGACCAGCAGGATGATTTCAGAGAGGCCTGGAGAGACTTGCATGAACTGATGCTGAGTGAAATGAGCAGAACCAGGAGATCATTATACACGGCAACAACAAGACTATATGATGATCAATTCTGATGGACATGGCTCTCTTCAACAATGAAATGTCTCAGACCAGTTCCCATTGTTCAGTGATGAAGAAAGCCATATACACCCAGAGAGAGGGATATGAAATGTGGACCACAACATAACATTTTCATATTCTCTATTGAGGTTTGCTTGCATTGTGTTTTCTTTCTCTGATTTTTTTTCTTGTAGATAAGATTTTTCTTGCACAACAATGATAAGGGTGGAAATATGTATACATATATTCGATTTGTCAAGTATTTCAACATAATTAACATGTAGTGGATATCCTGCCATCTAGGGAAGGGGTGGGAAGTAGGGGGAAAATTTGTAACAGAAAGCTTTGTAAGGGTCAATATTGAAGAATTACCCATACATATGTTTTGCAAATAAAAAGCTTTAATAAAAAAAGAATCAAGGTTGGTTTTCCTCTCCAACCAGGCTTTTCCATAGGATTGATGAGAGAGGGTCTAGTCATAGCATCTTACCTGTCAATGTGAAGCAGGAAGAGTGAGAGTGCAATCCTTTTCTCTCTGGGGTACACTTCAAAAGGAGGCTGACATTATTTGAAAATAGATATCTAGGAGATACTAGAAGCCTGAAACTTTCCAGATTCCCTCTGTAATGCTTTTCAGGGCCCCCCCCAGGACATCTAATGAAAAGGAATGGACAAGCAGAAGGGAACAGACAGTAGAGTAGGACAGTGGGGAGGGGGGTTTGGATTGGACAAAAGGGTAAAAATGTTAGGCATGGGGGTTATTGAAGGACAGGGTTTGGGACAGCAGCCGTGAGAAAGAATTGGAACAGCAACATTCCTAGGAAAATGAAGAAGGGGTTGCTACTGATGGCAGAAAAGCTGAGGACAAGCAGGGTATATTGCGTTTCTGGGGTACAGGGCTGACTTTCTTCAACTTTTACTTCTAATATTAGCCCCTGAGGAGTGTGTTTGAAATAGTTCTAGGGTCAGTGGAAAATCCTCCTCTGGATCTCATTTCTTACTTTTTTCTTTCCTCTACAAAAAGCTATGGTGTTGAATTAGCTGAGCTTTATACTTTGGCAAGAGTTGCAGCTGCTGGCAGTGATATTGGTACTGGTGGAATAAATTTTCTTGGTGTCCTATGAGAGAAAAACAATAGATAGACTTCTGTACCTTAGCTTACTTCAGTCATGGATTCATTCTGTTGCTATATTGGTGCACTCTTCTTCCCTTTTACATATTTTAAAGCCTATTTACATCATTCCCATTTTCTTCTCCTTTGCTTAAATCTGACAAAGAAACGACCCTTCTTGTCAAGGTCAAGGCTGAGACTTGTGACCTTCTGGATAATGACCTTTTGTTCAGTCTTTCACTCTTATCTTTAATCTGTCCTAATCTACTAGATTCTTCCTTTTTCTCTACAAATATAACAATCTCCATTGACTTTCTTCCTCAATTGCTATCTCATGCTATCAGTTCCCCAATCCAAATGGATGAAAGGGAAGGAGTAAGGCCAGCTGTCAGCAAGGGCAAGTTCTTTCCAGAGATATCCAAGTTGTTTTTTTTTGTTTTTTTTTTTTTACTGCTTACATGATTCTGATGAGAAGTGAGTAACGAATTCTTTACCTTCTAGTGAGATGGAAGATCAGACCTTACTGTCTGTCCTGCCTATGTGGCTTGCTGATAACTTCCTCAAACACTGTAATCTGAAATACTAATATAACCTAAGCATCTCTCGGTCTTGCCATCATTCCCCTGAAGAGTCCTTTAGATTTTTAGGCTTTTCTATCTCTCCTGTAGCTGCATAGTCTTTAATATATTGTCTTTCCTAGTTAGAGTATGAATTCCTTGGGAGCAGGTATTAGCTAGCTTTTCCTATTTCCATCCTCTGCACTTAATGCAGTGCTTACACACAGTAAATATTTAAGTGCTTTTTCACTCACTCACTCACTCACTCACTCACTCATTCATTCATTCATACCCTGCTCTTAATTCTGCTATTCCCTCAAGTTATTATCCTGTCTTTCTTCCCTTTCACAGCAATATTCCTAGAAAATTTATCTCTTTTCATTGTGATCTCCCATTCATTTCTTTTCCCTTTTGCAAACTTTCTTCTGATTTCACTACTTCCCTGAAACTGTTCTTTTCAAGATTACCAATAATCTCTTAATTGCCAAATGAGATTGTCTTTTCTCTGTTTTCATCTTTATTGACCTCTGAGCTTTTGATACCATTGATCAGTTCCTCCTGGACACTCTCTCCTTTAGCTTTTGTGATGTATCCCTCTCCTGATTCTCTTACCTGCCCAACTATTCATTCTAAATCTCCTTGCCTTGATATCTCATTCTCTAACCATGGATCTGTCCTTGGACCCTTTTTTTCCTTTTCTCTCTACATTCTTTTTGTGATCTCATAATTTTCACAGATTCATTATCATCTCTGTGAATAGCAGTAATACCCTCCCTTCATGCAGGTTAGGTGAGTTTTTCCTTAAAAGGAATTGACACCTTCCTCTAGGTTTGGTTGACTCAGGACACTAGAGCCTATCATTTTTAATGTCACTTCTTCATCACCTCAATACTTTGCTCCAGGGATACTCTTAGTCTTGTCTAGTGGATTACAATGAGCAACTCAGACAGGAGAGCTTTTTTCAACTGAATCAACTTAAGGTGCCCTGGATCCCTATTCTTGTTTTCCTGCTATGGATAAAGAAATCTTTTTTTTTATTAAATTAACTGTTGAACAATCTACAAGTATTTCATTTTGTCCCAATATCAAACCTAAGCAATCAGGAGTACTGACTTAAATCTGATCTAGCCTAGAATAATCTCTAATCAAGTGATCCCCAGATCCAACTACATCCAGTCCTAATTAATCTTGTTCCTGGTCTCCATGCTTCCCTCTCCCAATTGCTGCTAGACATACCCACTTGGATATCCTATAGGCATGTGAAACTCAAAGTGTTCAAAACCTAAGTTCTTAGTTAAATCCATGACTTCTCCAACTTTATTATTACTGTTAATTGTACCACCATGTTTCCAAACACCAAGGTTTGAAACATGAATATCTAATCTTTCTATTCCCTTATCCCCCATAGCTGTTAAAGAATTTTTTCAACTTAAGCTTAATTATATCCTAGTTCAAGCTCCAACATATAAATGAATAATTTCAATAGCTTCCAGATAGGTATCCTTCTCCAATTTAACATCCATACAGCCATCAAAATCATCCTTCTAAAGCACAAGCTTAATCTTATCATTTCTTCACTCAAGAATCTTTAGCATCTCACTACTTCCTAGAGGAAAAAATTCATCTCCATAGCTCAGCATCAGGCCTCAGGCTACCTTTCCATACTTATTTAGCTGTACATCCTGGAATGTTCACCGCTCCATCTCTCACCTCTATGAGTTTGCATAGTCAGTCCTTCATACTTAGAATGTATTCCCTCTCCTCTATTCCTTAGAATCTTTATCTTCCTTCAACCCCCAACATTATGAGACTGATATTCTATAACCTAATCATGCCTTTAATAACACATACCCTCAGAGGCAGAATATTGTGCTGGTTAGTTTGATTTGTTGGTTGATGTTGCTTACATTCTTTACTGAACGGAGAACAAGCATCTGGTATCAGTATTGGACTGAAATAAAGATTCCCTAAGTTTCTAAGTTTGGAATACTCTTCATTGTTGTTTCTGTTAAGTCATTTCAGTTACATATAATTCTTCGTGACCCCATTTGAAGTTTTCTTGGCACAGATGCTTGAAAAGTTTGCATTTCCTTATCCAACTCATTTACAGATGAGGGAACTGAGGCAAACAGAATGAGGTGACTTGCTTAGGGTCACACAGCTAGTATCTTAGTCTGGATTTGAACTCAGGCCTTCCAACTCCATGCTCAGCACACTATACACTATGGTACCATCTGATTGCCCAAGTATTAAGTATTAGAAGATCTGTATTGAAATCCTAGATCTGACAATATCTATGTGACCACAATTATTTTTTCTTTCTATGTTGTTTTTTCATCAGTAAAGTGAGTGTGGTCCCCAGAAAAGCATATATATAATTACTACAGCAAAATCACTGGAAAGACGAACAAAATCAAGTAAATGTTATATTCTTCCCTTCTTTGCAGAAGTAGAGAGCCTTGGATGTAGAACTTTGCAGAGTTGGTTGAGATACTGATTAATTTTACTGAAATGCTTTTTTTCTCTCTTTTTATTCTTTGTTACAAGGTATAGCTGTCTGGGTAGGTGAGAGATGAAGGTTCTATTTATAATTGAAGATAATGAAAAACAAAAGTTATATATAAAATTTCTTTTACAAGAGATTAGCCCTATCTAATTTTAATTTTAAAATCTCTCATATTTAGAATTGCTGACATATTATAGAAATATATAGGATATTACATAATTAGATGTAAATGGTTAAATTTATATACGATAATTTTATATATACTATACATAATTTTATATATATTTGATAATTACTTCTAATTATGGTGTGCATTCTCTGACCACATACTAGCTCTGATTCCATAATGTGATGAGTGTCAGGGTGAATACAGCCTGGGAATAAAAATTTAATATGGCTAACTCATACAGGTTTTTCATAATTCACAAATGAGATAGTATTTGTTAAGTGCTTAGCACAGTGCCTAGAACATAGTAAGGAATTAATAAGTGCTTATTTTTTCCCTTCCTAGAGTCAAACAGCAGCAGTGAGAGAATGCTGCTGTTAAAAATGAATCTTTGTTTCCGGAAGCAGTTTGGAATCAATGAAAACATCCTGTGGTTTTCCAAATGCAGTCCAGTTTATCCTCCTCTTCCCCTTCCAATTGCATTGTTCATCTGCAGTGTCTGTCCAAGATATATCTACTGAGAGACTCACTCAATGAACTATTTATTCTTCAGAAATGCTATATGGCTGCAAATCACAGAGCGCCACAATTGCTGAAGAATGAACATTTTGGGTGACCCATGACACAACAGGGAGATGCATGGTAGGCATAAGGAGGCTGCAGCATATTACCAACTATGTCAAGCATGCAAGAAAAGGCATCATATAAGATATATGGTGAGACAAGAAGGTTGGCTGGCTATTATGTGAGTGTAAGCAATGACAGGTAGACAGTCCTAGTGCTATACTCTTACCAACATAATTATAAATCCTCAAATCAGAGATTAAAAAGACCATAGGGGTTATTGAGTCTAATTACCTTATTTACAGATGAGGAAACTGAGGCATAGGGATGTATCCAGGATCAAACAGTTGGCAAGTGCTTAAGTAGGATTTTATCCCAATTCTCAAAAGAACTAAAACAAATGCCTGTAAGAAATTGAAAAAATTCATGCTGAAGGACTGATGGAAAGACCAGTCAAAGATCATACAGGATGAAAGATATGGAAAGATTTCAATGTGCATCATTTGTTGGAGGAAGTACTACTATCAGGACCTATTTGGGGAAAAATCCAGAGGCAACTATGGAGAGCACATGTGTTAGAGAGTGCAGAGAAGGCAGGTGTGAGACAGTGAAAGCCTTAGGGAAATTTCTTTGGTAATAGTAATTAGATTTCAAGGGAAAAGAGTTTTGTGCCTGCTGGCACCAGATTGGAGACTGGGCTCTCCAGAACAGAAAGGGATCCCTTTGAACTATCTTTCTCTCATTCCGGGAATACTTTGCCCCCACCCCTACTTTTTACTTTCCCCCTCTTAATTCAGGTAGCTTCTTAGAGTAAAACTCATCTTTTGCAAGAGCTTTTTCTAATCTCCCCAGCTTCAGTTTTTTCCTCTTTCAGATAATCTTTCATCTGCTCTTTATATATACACAAATTTAGAGACATTTCCAGCCCAAATGTTCAAATGCTTTGTGCCTAACCTGTGGAAGAACCTACAAACTCACATTGCTCTGATCAGCCAGTTGGACATACTATACTTTGACATGCCACATTGTGATGCCATTTTGGTCCTCTTTAAGAATGAAGGACAATAACTACCACCATAAATTACATGTATATACAGTTTTTCAGATGTCTAATGTTTTAGACTGTGAGGTCCCTGAAGGCAGGGATTATGTTTTTGCCTTTATATCTCTAGTGCTTAAAAGAGTATCTAGCACATAGTAAGTGTTTAATAAATGCTTACTGACTGACAAGTGCATTTATGCAACAACATATTAATGAATCAACAAGAGTTTATTAATCATCTAGTGTGTTCCAGGTAAACCATTGGAATTTTACTGGTAAGTGTTGTGATGACCTCAGGGAAAAATGCTGGAAGCTCATTTCTATTATTAGAGAGCTATTTCTTTCTTCTCTCCCTCCCTCCTCTCTCTTTCTCTTATCTGTCTCTCAATTCTCTCTGTCTGTCTCTAGCTCTGTCTCTATCTCTTTCTCCTTCCCTACCTCATCTTTCACTCTCTCCCTTTATTTTTTTAATTTTTTATTTTATTAATACTTTTTATTTGCAAAACATATGTATGGGTAATTCCTAAACATTAACCCTTACAAAGCTTTCTGTTACAAATTTTCCCCCCTACTCCCCACCCCTCCCCTAGATAGCAGGATATCCACTACATGATAATTATGTTAGAATACTTAAATCGAATACATGTATAGTTATTGCCACACATCATTTTTTTGTTCAGGAGAAATCATATCTATAAGAGAGAATAATCCGATAAAGGAAATACAATGCAAGCAAACATCAATAGAGAACATGAAAATGTTATGTTGTGGTCCACATTTCACATCCATCACTCTGAGTGTATATGGCTCTCTTCACCAAACAATTGGAACTGGTTTGAAGCATTTCATTGTTGAAGAGAGTCATGTCCATTAGAACTGATCCTCATATAGTACTGTTGTTGCCATGTACAACAATCTCCTGGTTATGCTCATCTCACTCAGCATCAGTTCATGCAAGTCTCTCCAGGCCTCTCTGAAATCGTCCTGCTGGTCGTTTCTTACAGAGCAATAATATTCCATAACATTCATATATCATAATTTATTCAGCCACTCTCCAATTGATGGGCATCCATTCAGTTTCCAGTTTCTTGCCACTACAAAGATGGCTGCCACAAACATTCTTGCACATGTGGGGGCCCTTTCCTTCTCTTATGATTTCTTTGGGATATAGGCCCAATAGAAACACTGCTGGGTCAAAGGGTATGCACAGTTTGATAACTTTTTGAGCATAGCTCCAAATTGCTCTCCAGAATGGTTGGATCCGTTCATAGCTCCACCAACAATGCATCAGTGTTCCAGTCTTCCCACATCCCCTCCAACATTCATCGTTATCTTTTCCTGTCATTTCAGCCAATCTGACAGGTGTGTAGTGGTACCTCAGAGTTGTCTTAATTTGCATTTCTCTGATCAATAGTGATTTGGAGCACCTTTTCATATGATTATAAATAGTTTTAATTTCATCATCTGAAAATTGTCTGTTCATATCCTTTGACCATTTATCAATTGGAGAATGGCTTGAATTTTTATAAATGTAAGACAATTATCTATATATCTTAGAGATGAGACCTTTATCAGAACCCTTAAATGTAAAGATGATTTCCCAATTTGATGTTTCCCTCCTAATCTTGTCTGCATTAATTTTGTTAGTACAGAAACTTTTTAACTTAATATAATCAAAATTATCTATCTGGTGTTCAATTAAGAGTTCCAGATCTTCTTTGGACATAAATTTATTCCATCTCCACAGGTCTGAGAGGTAAACTATCCTATGTTCCTCTAATGTGGTTGTAATATCACTCTTTATATCTAGATCATGAACCCATTTAGATCTTATCTTGGTATGTGGTGTTAGGTGTGGGTCCAGCCTTAATTTCTTCCACACTAGTTTCCAATTATCCCAGCAGTTTTTGCCGAATAGTGAGTACTTATCCCAAAAGCTGGGGTCTTTGGGTTTATCAAACACTAAATTGCTAACATTATTACCTAGCTTGTCTCTCCCTTTCTTTATCTTAATCTCTGTTCCCTCTCTCTGTCTCTCTCCCTTTCCTTCTCTTGGTCTCTCTCTTTCTCTTCCCCTCTCAGTCATTCTTTGTCTCCCTCTGTCTCTGTCTTTGCCTCTATGTCTCTCAGTCTTTCTGTATGACTGTGAATCTATCTCTATGTCTCTGTCTCTCTGTTTTTCCCATGAGGAAGAAGAATGTAGATGTATGTCAAAGCCAGTTCTAATATCAGCCCTCATAATGGTGGACTGAAATGAGGCACTTGTAAGTCCCTGAACAGATAACCAAAGGAGGTTTAATTTGTCCTAGCACAGCAAGGTTATATCACAAGATATCATCTCTGGATGGACTTCCAAGGGTGGAGCTAAGATGGCAGAGATCAGACACAAGTCTCTGTAACCTCCTCTAACCTTCCCTCAAATCAACAGCAGATGAAGCCTATAGACTGGTTTTGAAGTCAAAGAATCCACAATATCTGGAGTACAACACATTTCTAGAAGAAGATACCCTGGAAGAACTTCAAAACAGGTCTGTTTTAATTGGGCAGGGGGGTGGTCTGAAGAACCCAGATTGCAGCACAGGGAGATCTGGTCAGGGAGCTGGAGCAGGGAGCAGGAGGTAGAGCTCTGTGGCTTTCACACACCTGGAAGTTTTCTATGGGCCTCTTAGGCCAATCTGCCCTGATTGTAAGCAGGTGGTTTGGAAGATCTGCCTTTTGTGGGAGGTAGACTCTGAACCACTGAACCCCTGAAGAGTGCTGGGTTTGGAAGATCTGCCTTTTGTGGGAGGTAGATTGTGAACCACTAAACCCCTGAAGAGTGCCGGATTACAAAGCACCCTAAAGCAATCAATCAATCAGCAGAACTACCCCAGAGCAAATTAAAGCAGTTATCCCTCCTTTGCCTTGAGCAGACCTCACACCTTTAAAAAATGAATAAAAAAAACAAAAAGAACTCTCACCATAGAGAGCTTTTATGAAGAGAGGGAAGAACAGACCTCAATCCTGAGGTCCCTAAAGGTAAAGGGTAAAGAAAAAGCCCCAAAGAGAGACATAACCTGGACTCCAGGTCACAAGGCTTTCTTTGAAGATTGCATAAAAGATCTTAAAATAAAGTTAGGAGAACTATGGGGAAACAAAATGAGATCATTGCAAAAAAAATGGAAAAAATGGAAAAAGAATGCAATGAACAAAAAAATGCAATTGGTTAATTGCAAAAGGAGCTAAAACAGTAACTGAAGAAAATAAGTCATTAAAAATTAGAATCAAACAAATGGAAGTGAATGACTCAACAAGACTTCAAGAATCAGTCAAACAAAAAAAATGAAAAGATAGAAGAAAATATGAAATATCTCAGGAAAAACAATTGACCTGGAAAATAGATCTAGGAGAGACAATCTAAGGATTATAGGGCTTCCTAAAAGCCATGATGAAAAAAAGAACCTAGCCACTATCTTCCAGGAAATCATGAAAGAAAACTGCCCTGATATTTTAGAATCAGAAGGCAAAATAACTGTAGAAACAATCCACCAATCACCTCCTGAAAGAAACCCCCAAATTAAATAACTCAGGAATATCATAGATAAATTTCAGAACTATCATACCAAGGAAAAGATATTGCGAGAAGCCAGAAATAAACAACTTAAATACCGAGGAGCCACAATTAGGATCACCCAGGACCTAGCAGCTTCCACCTTAAAGGATCAAAGGCACTGGAATCTGATATTCCAGAAAGCAAAGGAACTGGGATTACAGCCAAGAATAAACTATCCAGCTAAAATGAGCATTATATTTCAGGAAAGAAGATAGACATTCAATGATATAGGTGAATTTCACCTATTTCTAATGAAAAGACCAGAACTGAACAAAAAATTTGATCTCCAAACACAAGAGAAACATAAAGAGGTAACAAGGAAAAAAAAACTCTTGAGAACTATATTTGTATTATGGATATACTTACAAAATGAGGGTTGATTTTATTATTATATTATGATTATTATGATATTATGATATGATAATATGAAAAAGAAATTAGAGGTAGAAAAGGGATAACACTGGAAGAAGAGGGAAAAAAGGTAAAATAAGGGAAATTACATCACATGTAGAGGCAAAGAAAACCTATTATACTTGAGAGAAAGAAGAGCGGGGAATGAGCATTGTGTTAATCTTAATCTCATCAGATTTGGCTCTAAGGGAATAATAGACGTATTAAGTAATAGACGTAGGTATCACAAAGAAACTTTTCCTACCTTATAAGGAAATAGGAGGGAAAGGGGGAAAAGAAAGGGAAAGACTAATAAAAGGGAAAACAGAAGAATTAAAGGAAAGGTGTAAAAAAGGGGGTGGGGCTCTAAAGGGGAAGAATTGTTTGAGGGAAGTGGTTATCAAAAGCAAAATACTAGGGAGGAGGGAAAGGGGATAGGAAAGAGAAAAGCATAACCTAGGGTAAATAAGATGGCAGGAAATACAGAATTAGTTATTTTAACTGTGAATATGAATGGAATGAACTCTCCCATAAAACATAAGCAGAGAGCAGACTGGATTAAAAGCCAGAATCCAGCAGTATGCTGCTTACAAGAAACACATTTAAAGCATAATAATACATACAGAGTGAAGGTAATGGTCTGGAGCAGAATCTATTATGCTTCAGGTGAACAAAAAAAAAAAAAGCAGGGGTAGCAATCCTGATCTCAGATCAAGTAAAAGCAAAGATAGATCTGATTAAGAGAGATAAGGAAGGAAACTATATTTTACTAAAGGGTACCATAGATAATGAAACAATATCAGTACTAAACATATATGTCCCAAGTGGTGTAGCATGGAAATTCCTAGAGGAAAAGTATGGAGAGATATCATTTCTGGATGTTCTCTCACCACACCCCTATTTCCATACTGAATTAAAAGATCAGGGTGAGATAAGGTGAAAGATTTGGTAACTCTTATATCTTCAGAAAGCCATCACATTAGAGGGACTTAGCTAGATTCTGAATGACTAAGACTTTTTACATTTTTTTTGAGCATCTGGAAGCTGTGTCAAGGAAGCCAGGACCAACAAAGTTCCAATTTGGTCTAAAGTAAAAGGTCTCTGTATAATATGTGGGAGGAAAGAAGTTACACTAGGAGCTGGTCCTATTACAGTGTCAAAGTAGAGTGGATGTGATGGGTAGAATTGGGATGGGAGGGCAAATTGCCTCTAATCCTAGTCCTTCAAGCTCTAATTTATTGTAGCCTTCTTCAATTTAATATTAAGGATTTCACATTGCAAAGTATCCTAGGAGATCATCAGATACAACTTTCTGTGTATATTTTAAAAAATAAATCTGTGGTTTCACTGGTGCAAGAATTTCCTGATAAGAAAACTCCTTTTAATAATAATAATAGTTGACATTTATATAGTTATATAGTTACTATGTGCCAGGCACTGTCAGAAATATTTTACAATTATTATGTCAATTGATCCTCACAACAATCCTGGAAAGTAGATACTATTATCAGCTATGTTACAGATGGAAAAAAAATGAGGCAAACAGAATTCTATTAAGTGACTTGTCCAGGGTCACACAACTAACAAGTATATGAGGCTGGATTTGAACTCAAGACTCCCTGACTCCAAACCCAGTGTTCTATCCACCACCTAACTGCCTTTTACCAATACACATCAGCAAATGTTCTACAATTTAAAATTTTAGGAAATTTCCTGGAACACTGAGAAGTTTAATGACTTGACCAAAGTCTCATGGAAGTCAGAACTTGAACTCAGATTTTCTTGCTTCTGAGGCCAGTTTTCCATCTATAATGCCCAATTTTCTCTCCCTGTCCCCAATTTTACAGATAAAGAAACTGAGTCCCAGAGAGATCAGTTGAAGTTTCAGAGCTGGGATTTGACCCTAACTCTCCTAATTCCCAGATTAGCATTCTTTTCAATATTCCATACTTCCTCTTCCTGCTTGAAAACTGTATACATCTTAATTTGCTTCCTCAATCTAGGTGGGCTAACAAGTTTGTGCATAAATCTGATTGAGTGAGATCATGAATGTATATTTCTGTTGATACATGCATATATATTTGCATGTATCTCCATGTTCATTTGTGTGTGCTCATATGTACATGTGTGTTTGTGTGTGTGCATGAATTTTGGCTGCTCATCATTACAGTTCTGATGGAAAGACTGCAACGGATGGCAGCTTTCAATTAGCTCCTTGAGAGATTGCTGTGACAGCCAGTTACTGAATAGCAAGGCCTGAAGGAATGAATTAATTTGTAGTACACGGCAGTTTGAGTCACTGTGTTAGCAATGGAATGAGACAGCCATGGACCCTGATAAGGCTTACACATTGAGACACCAGGGAGCAAGGTACCTGGCAATGACCTTTTCCCATTTGTCCAGCCTCAGGGGATGAGCTTAGATCAGGGAATTTGCTGGACCTAAGGGAGATGCAACCCATTTTATTCACCTCCTTGACATTGGATGCTGCCTTCCCACCCTGAGCAAGGTCTAGTTGGCTCCAAGCCAGGAAGGAGCCACTCAAGCATGAGTCCTTGCTGAGGAGGAAATGCAATTGTCTGCAAACAAGACCCTCCATCTCTCCATCTCTTGATGGCCAAATAAGTGTGTACCTAGGGGTCCCAGAGGTAGCAAAGAGACAACCTTCCCAAAAATGGCATGGGAATGTCTTATTAGGTAAATTAATAGGACAGAGTAAGTAGGCACAAGCAGTTCATTTCTTCCTGCCCCACAACATCCAGGTCAGCAAAAGAAGTCAGCTTTGTTATTCTCTTTTTTTTTATTTTATTTTTTTAATAAAGCTTTTTATTTGCAAAACATGAGTGACCTTTCAACATTGACCTTTGCAAAAAAACTTTTTTTCCCAAGCTTTTCCTTTCCCTCCCCCCGCCCCCCAC
>JAJPUD010002800.1:280986-292669 GCA_023553655.1 Myrmecobius fasciatus
TCTCATTTCGTTTCCCCATGTTTCTTCTAACTCTCTTTTAAGATTTTTTATGCAATCTTCAAAGAAAGCCTTGTGACATGGAGACCAATTTATGTCTCTCTTTGGGGCTTTTTCTGGAGTTGCTTTACCTTTAGGGGCCTCAGGATTTGAGGTCTGTTCTTCCCTCTCTCCATAAAAGTTGTCTATGGTGAGAGCTCTTTTTGGTTTTTTATTCATTTTTTTTTAAAGGTGTGAGGTCTGTTTAGGGCAAAGGTGGGACAGCTGCTTTAATTTGCCCTGGGGCAGTTCTGCTGATTGAGTTATTTCAGGAACTGGGCAGTTCTGCTGATTGAATTATGTCAGGGCTGGGCAGCTCCGCTGATTGAATTATTTCTGGTGCTTATCAGACCTGTTGTTTGATTGATTGCATTAAGGTGCTGTGTAATGGCAGCTAGTTACAATGCTCATCAGGGGTTCAGTGGTTCACAATCTATCCCCCTCAAAAGGCAGACCCTACAAACCACCTGCCCACAATCAGGACAAATTGTTCCAAGAGGCTCGAAGAAGACTCCCAGGTGTGTGAAAAGCAAAATGCTCCCACTCCTGTTCTGACTCCTGTTCCAGCTCCCTGCTCCAGCTCCCTGCCCCGGTCTCCCTGTGCTGCAGTCTGGGTTCAGTAGGCCAGCCCCTGCCCCATTAAAACAGACCTGTTTTGAGGTTCTTCCAGAGTATCTTCTTCTAGAATCGTGTTGTTCTCCGGATATTGTGGATTTTTTTGCTTCAGAATCAGTCTAGAGGCTTCATATTTTGTTGGTTTGAGGGGAGGTTAGAGGAGGTTACAGAGAATCCTGTCTGATCTCCGCCACCATCAGCTTTGTTATTCTCTAGGGGAGACAGAGCTTGTGGCCATGTGACATCCCAAGGATAAACACAGAGGTCTGTCAGATGTCATGTATTCCAGCTCATCCCTGAACACCAATCCATACTATGATGTCCATCAATCATCAAGCATTTTTCAAGTGCCCTTGTTTGATAGTTTCCAGTGAAGGGGCAACCTTGCCTATCAGCACAATCCACTCCACTTTTTAGATCAATTTGTTAGAAAATTGTTTTTTTTCCTGCTATTAAACCTCAATTTGTCTTTTTGACACTTCTAGTCATTGCCCCCTTTTTTCTGATTATTGGGGCCATGGAGGATAAGGATAAATCTGATCCCTCTTGCTTATGATGACCCTTCAAATTGAAGATAGCTGAAGATGTCCCTTGATCCTTCTTCCTTTCCAGTCTAAATATCCTCAGTTCTTTCAGTCCTTCATGAGTTCAAAGGGAGTCCTGATTACTCTATTCTTGACACCTTCTAACTTATTCTTCCTAAAATGTGACTCTCACAACTAAACACAGTATTCCAGATATGTGGTCTGACCAGAAAAGAATAAATCTGGATTATCACTTACCAGTCTTGAACTCTATGGCTGCCTTAATGTAACTTAAGAGTCAGTTAGGTGACATAATTCACAGAGCACTGAAACTCGAGTTAGGACAACTCATCTTCCTGAGTTCAAATCTGTCCTCAGACTGTAGTAGTTGTGTGAGACTGTGCAAATTACTTAACCCTGTCTGCCTCCATTCCCTCATCTGTAAAATGAGTCAGAGAAGGAAGTGGCAAAGCATTCTAGTATCTTTGCCAAGAAAACCCCAAATAGAGTCACAAAGAGTTGGTCAAAACAATAAAAGAAGCTGAGTATAACATACTGTTGAATATTTTTGCATGTAATATGCCTTTAATACTAGAAACCTTTTTTAAAATCATTTTTTAAAAAAAATCATTTCTTTGGTGTGTTTCTGACAAATCAGGGGAGTCTGCTAATATTACATGATTATATGAGGAGTTTTAGCAGAAACATAAAAGCCCTAATTATCACATTCCTCCAGGGTTAAAAACAATATCCCAAATCTCTCTTTCACATCGTCATTGTTAACACCTCCATCATCTCTGACTTTTATGTAACATTTTAAGGTTTGGATAATATGGTAAACATATTTTGTTTGATTCTCACAACACTCCTTTATGGTTAGTGTTATAATAAATAATATTATATATAATGATAATATATAATCATCTAAGTTTTTAATATGGGGAAACTGAGGTTTAGAGAGGTTAAGTGAATTTCTGAGCAGTATTCAGCCAGTCAGTGTCTCAGATGATATAGGACCTGGGCTTTCCTGACTTCATGTCCATGCATACAAATGTCACCCCTTCAAAGGCCTAGAGATTTCTTTCACATCTCCCTGTCTTTAGTTTGAACACTCCCAGTCCCTTCAACTAATTTTTATATGGGATGGTTTTGAGAGTTCTTATCCTGGAAGAAGGTACACTAAAGGGAGCATAGACTATGATGACAGAAGACCTGGGTCCAAATTCTGCTTCTTATGCTTACTATCCACAAGACCTTTGGCAAGTGATTTAATGCATTTGGACCTCAATTTTCTCATCTGTAGTCTGAAAGGGTTTGGACCAAATGGGCTTTGAGGAGCCCTCTGCTCTAAGTTCTAAGTTTATGATACTCTGACATATCTCCTAACAGATACTTGACTCTCATAGCCAAAACTTTGTTACATATTCGCTGGTAAGAATCTATGAGTTGGTTAAATTAAATAGTATCTGGGCTATGCCAGCATCAAAAATATGAACCAAATTGGATTGGGACCAAGAGAGTACCCTGGTGAAACCATGGGGACTACTCACTGATGTGACATGGTATATTATGCTGATTTTTGGTAGCTTGTTCCTGGATATGCTCTAGCTTTTCAACATCCTTTTAAAAGTGATACCCATAAGAAGTAGAAAAAGGTATGGGAGAGAAAGTTGGAGAATAGGAAAATATAGTGAAATCATTTTATTTTTTCCCTTGGTAACTCCAACAATTAATTGTGATTCTTTCTGGTAATCAAACTAAATTTGTTGCTGTTCAGTTGTTTTGGCTGTGTGTGATTTTTAGTGATCCCATTTTGGAGTTTTCTTGGCAAAAATACTAGAATAATTTGCCATTTCCTTCTCCAGTTATTATTTTTAAAAAAAATAAGACACTGAGAGGAATGTGATTAAGTGACTTGCCCAAAATCACTTAATCACTAAATGTCTGAGGCTAGATTTGAACTTGTGAAGAGGAAAGCACCTGGTTCCAAACCCAGGCTTCCATCCACTGCATCATCCTCAGAAAACCTCTGATTTCTTAGAGGGAAAGTAGCTTAATTCAGTCTCTAACCTTTTCTAATAATAACTTAGATGAAGGGATAGATGCAGGGGTATGCTGGTAAATATTTAACAACCAGCTCTCCAGTTACAAAAGATATCTACATCATTAATATTTTCTTCATCACTTTATAAAGCCTATACAATCAAGAAAACAATCAATCAAGTCCTGATTGGGTAGTGCTTGCTGATTTTCAAAGTGTAATGAGTTTCAGAAATACACCACTAGAGAGATGGTATTCTTATCAAAGTAAGGACAGTTCATATATAGAATCAGTATCCAGGAAGATCATGCTAGCATGAATCTGTGTGCTAAAGCTAACTATGAAATTTAATTGGAAAAAATAAATAATAAAAAAATCAGGGTTTTTCCTTGCATGGCTTCTGAAATTACAAAATAGTAGAGAAGACCCTAGAAAGAAGTTCACATTTTTTTCTTTTTTAAAATACTATTTCATATATTGAATTACTTGTTGATTATGGGAAAGGTAGGGAGAAAGGAGGGAGTAAAATTTTAGAACACAAGGTTTTGCAAGGGTGAATGTTGAAAACTTTGCATTTTGAAAATAAAAATATATTAATTTATTTAAAAAAAGAAAAATAGTATTTTATTTATTTTTTCCAATTACAAGTTCACTTTAAAAAGAAAGATTTGAGGGTTTTTTTTTTAACAGATTAGCTACCAGCTTAAAATAACATCAGATCTGACATGCCAAAAAGATAATAATAATTTTAGTCTGTATTAAGAGAAGTCTGATGTCTGTAATAAGGAAGATGATGAGCCTGCTGTCTGTTCTAGTGGTCAACATCTCAAGCATTTTGTCTAGCTCTGGGAACCCCCATCTATAGGAGTCACTGAATAGCTAGAATACCTGCCTTGAGAGCAAAGTAACCAGAATTGTGATGGTACTATATCTCATGTTACATAAAGACTGGGCAAAGCAACTGGCTAATGGTTTGAATGGAAAAGTGAAGCTTGTGGGAGATAAGATGGTTATCTTGAAGTATCTGAAAAGTCTTGTGGAAGTGGAATTAGACTAGGACTTCTTGGATGTGAGGGTAGAATTGGAAACATTGGAAGTTACATAGAAGCACAATTTGATTTTGAAACAGGAAAAATCTCCCAGCAGTTACTCTTATTTTGTTTTCACATTTATATTCTGTGAAACTCAGATGAAATGGTTTTAGGAAAAACTATCCTATTTTTTTTCTTTTATATCTAATATTTATTTAACTATTGTTCAGGTGGATAAAATAATTGGGCTACTAAGTGTGTAGAGTGCCAAACCTGGAATCAGAAAAATTTATCTTGCTGAGTTCAAATTTGACCTTAGACACTTACTAGTTGTATGCTCCTGGGCAAGTCACTAGTTATTTCACTGTTTGCCTCAGTTTCCTCAATCTGTAAAACAATTTGAAGAAAAAAATGACAAACCACTCCAGTATCTTTGCCAAGAAAATTCCAAATAAAGCATCAGGTGTAACTGTACAATAACAATATAAAATAATTTATTTCTGCAATTAAATCAAAGTGTTGGGATGCAGCTCATCTTCCATATACTCACAGAACAATTCCAGCACCAATATTGACATGCACTTTATCCTTCTCCCAAATGGTCTTAATTTTTTCCTAACTGCATTGATTTTATTTATACAAAATCTTTTCAAGTTTGTCTAGTAAAAATTATTAGTTTTAGCATCTATGATTCAAATTAGCTTTTGTTTGCTCAATAACACTTCTCTCCTGTCTTGTGAAAAGTATCTGCTATTCTCTATTTTTACATTAACTTTTATATCTAGGTCATGCACATGTTTGGAGCTTATTGAGCTATATTTTGTGAGATGCTGTTCCAAACTTAATTTCTTTTGGACTGCTTTCCAGTTTTCCTGACAGTATTTGTCATATAGTAAGTGCTTATCCAAGTAGTTGGCTTCTTTGGGCTTATCAAAAATTATGTTATTTCATTTATTTGCTTCTTTGTATTATAAATCTAATTGTTTCAGCAATTAGCTTTTTTTTATCATTTACCAGTGCCAAATAGTTTTGATGATTACAGCTTTGTACAATAGTTTGAGTCTGGTACTCATGTGATTCCTTCCTTTATACTTTTTCATTATTTCTCTTGAAAGTCTTGGCCTTTTGTTTTTCCAGATTAATTTTTCTAACTATATAGGGTAATATCCCTAACTTTTCTTAGGACCTTATCTTCTTGCTTCTTTAACTTTTTGTTAGATATACTGATCTAGTTCCAAAAAGGATGCATTTAGTGTCTAAACTATTATAGTTTTGCTGTCAATTTCTCACTATAATTCTATTAATTTTCCTAACTACTTAGTTGTGTTAAACCATTCATCATGCCTATGTCAATCCATCAAAAAACATTTATATGGCAATCACTGTGTTATTTTATTGTCTATGGTATCTTTCAGGAGAGTGTAGTTTCTAGGGCAGGTAGGTGACATAATGGATAGAGTGCTGGACCTGAGATGAGAAAGACTCATCTTTCTGAGTACTGATCTGACCTCAGACACCTTCTAACTATGTGATCATAGACAAGTCATTTTTACTTGCCTCAGTTCTTTATCTGTAAAATGAGCTGGATAAGGATATGACAAACAACTCTAGCATCTTTGTAAAAAACAAAAAACAAAAAAAACCCTAAATAGAATCGCAAAGAGGTAGACTCAATTAAAATGACTCAATAACTAGTTTGCCTATTTATTATATCCTTTAAACAAATCTATTTTTACTGCTGATCCTGTCCCTTCTGTTTTAACTCACCTAAAGTATAATCAGTTTTGCTGTATCTGCTCATTTTGACTCTGTTAATCTTTATACTCCAAGTGGTGTTTTTTTTAAACAACACTTTTTAAAAATTCTCTTTTCTAATCATCCATTCTGCTGTCCTTTTCTTATAGATCAGTTCATATCATTCATGTTCCTTCTTACTATAATTGTTAATTGCATATTTCCCTACATGATCCTTTTATTCTCTTTTCCTTTTTTTTTAGAATAATAGGTTTAAAACTGGAAGAGAACTCAAAAGCCACTGATTCTACCCATCTCTCTCTATACAAATGAAGAAACTGAATCTAGAGAAGTGATTTTTTCAGGATCACAAAGTTTGCAAGAAGCTGAAGTAGGTTTTTGAACCCAAATCTTTCTGAATTCAAGTCCAACATTTTGTCTATGACATCATTCTATGCTGCACAATTATTTATGAGATCCTGATGCTTTCTTCTTAGAAAGACTGTTGCTCTTGCTACCTCTGGATACAGAGCCTTGCATGGTCCTGATTGTGGCTCCTGGGTACTTGAGTACTTTCGGCTTGCATATAATATCTTTTCTTTGACTTGGAAACTATAGGTTTGGACTAAGACTTTCCTATGTGTTTTCAATTTGAGGCTCCTTTCAGTGGGTGATTGGTGAATTCTTTTTATTTTCACATTGTTCTCTGCTGCTAATAGATCTGGGCAGTTTTCTTTTATGATTTCTTGAAATATAGTGTCCAGATTTCATATTTGGTCATTATTTTCACTGAGTTCTGCAATTTATTTCTCATATTTTCCAGGTCATCTTTTTTTTAATAAAAGAAACTTCACATTTTCTTTTATTAGATTGTAAGCTCTGTGAGGGCAGAGATTTTAAATTTAAATTAAGTACCCCAGTACCTGGGACATGGTAGATATTTAATAAATATTTATTGATAGATTTTTTTTCAAACTTTTGACTTCATTCCAAAATTTCTTATGGTCTCATGAAGTCATTGGCATCTGTTTGCTCCATTATATTTTTTAGTTTCCACTTTCCATTACTTGAATAAGCTTTTTACTTTCTGTTCTGACAATTTATTTTCCTTCCCATTTTCCCCTTTCAAGCTCTATTTTCATTTATAATTTCATTGTTTATATCTCTTGCTTAACTTTTTCTGGTTATTCTTGTAATCCTTTTACTAAGTCCTTATTTCTTTGAGTCTCTGCTTGTAGTTTTTAATGAGGATTAGTCTTTTTTTTCCCAGGTTCATCTCTTGGGCTTTTCTAGAACCATAATACTTATTTTCTTCAGTGTTTGCTTCTGTTTGCTCATTTTCCCCACATCAGTTCTGGGACTGGCATCTTGTTCATGGGCTAGGCTGCTCCAGCACTCTTGAATAGGCTGGGTAGGTTTGGTTTGTTCCCATCCCTTCTGCAGTCTGGGTGTCATGACTGACACTGATTTTGATGGGTTGATAGGCCCAAATTCTACCCTAATCTCAGTTAGTCTCCTAGTGGTTTACTGCAGTTTCTGGTTTCAGTCAGTTTCTATCTTCTCCTTTCACAGGAGTTAGTCCCCTGCCATGACTCTGGATATCCACAGAGTGATGGTGAAGAACACACTGGTCTTAGATCTCCTTCACCATCCACAATACTGGCATCCAGTTTCTAAGTTGATGGAATCTTCTGTTGTTGCTCCTAAGGCTCCCAGGAGAGTAGAACTGAGTCCCTCACTACAGTGACTTTAGTCTCAGATTATGAGAGATCACTTTGGATCAGGAATTCCCCCTATTCAGAGTTTCAGCTGACTTTGCATACACTGACCAGAGCTTACCCTGGCTTTCCTGGTTCAGCTCCTCTCCCATTTTTCTCTGCTGGTTTTTCATCTGATCTGCTGTTATGTCTCTGTCAGCTTCAAGTTGTCTTTTTGTGTTTTTCTAGACAAAATGGAGGAGAGCTGGGATATTTTTCAGATATTTCCTGGGTTTTATATGGAAAAGCTGGATTTCTCTATGAGTTTTCATGTCATCATTTTGACTAGAAGACCTTGTTTTAATTTGTCCTGTGACAAATCCCTATTCCATTACAATTTTTTTTATATATTTGATACTTTAGAGATGCACAGATGGACAAAATAACAGCTTTCTGTAATTCATAATAGCTAGTTTTTATATAGCACTTTAAGATTTGTAAAGTGCTTTATGAATATTATTTCACTTGATCCTTACAATAACTTCTGGAGGTAGGTACTATCATTACCCTATTTTACAATTGTGGAGAGATTAAGTGACTTGCTAGGGATCACACAGATACTATTTAAGGCTGCATTTGAACTTGGGGCTTCCTGATTCCCGGTCCAGTGTTTTATCCATTGCATTACCCAGCTGTCTCTGATAAAATGGTTAGTTTATTAGCTTATCTTCTCTAGACTCATTACAAACAGAAGCAACAGGATAGGACAACAGAGATCATATGTATCTTATCCTAGTCCCACACGACTTTAATCTCCTTTGCTAGGTATCTTTAAAACTTTTCATTCCCTGTGACTAGAAGATTTTGAATATCTGGTATAACAATAAATATGTATATGTGCATTTTAAATTCTTTTCAGGTTTTTTAATGGATCAATATTATTTCCAAACAATTGTGAGCAACAGCTTCTTTTGTGATGATGGTCTTGTTCCAGTATAGCTTATTGGTTGAATTCTCTAGAATATTGTATTCAAATATTTAAACTAAATTTCTTTATTCTTAATAAAAATTCTTTATTAAATTAATGAAATTTATTTATTAATTAAATTTAAATTTGCAATATGAGTGTTTGTTGTCTGCTAAGCCTTGAAAAATTATGAGTTTTTGATGTTTAATTCTAACTACTGAACCATGTCTATCTCGGTATTCAGTAGGTGCTAAAATTGGGTGAAATGACTTGCCCAGGATCACATAGCTAGTGAATGTCTGAGGTTAAATTTGAATTCAGATCATCCTGATTCTAGGCCCTATACTACCTGAACTTCACCATTTAGCTGCCCCTCACTGGTAGCAATAACCTGTACCACAATTGTTAACATAAACCAATCTCCCCTTCCTCCAACATTTTCATGAAAAAACAAACAAACAAGCAACTCTGAATGACTCATCCAATTCTTTGAACTTTCATTGTTGATATATTGTTGGCTGCTTTTATGAGGATGTTACCCTTGGTATGTCTTTTAATATGAGTCTTGGATGTCAGTCATTTCATAGGTTCCATACAGAAGTAAACCACTTCTGTTTACATTAGTCACATCCAATGTAATATGCTTGTTATCTGCCTTTAATAAGGCTTAATAATGTCTGCTTAGTCCAAAAGGATTTCTGTAGTTTTTGACGTATTTGTTATGTGCTCCCAAAATGTCTATCAGTCCTTTTCTTCTCTCTTATCAAAGAAATCTTTCTGTTATCATTGTTATAATTAGTCTGAACCTGTTGTTTCATTTGTACAGCTGAACTCTTGGTGAGAAAACTCTACTAAAGTAGATTTGCAGATGTTCTGCAACCTTGAATCTTAGAGAATTACCTGGGGCACTGAGAGTTTAAGCACCTTTCTTGACTGTCATATAGTCAATATGAGTCAGAGGCAAGACTTAAATTCAGTGATGCAGGAGGTAGAGTGCCAGTCCTAGAGTTAGGAAGATCTGAGTTCAAATATGCCCATAGACACTTATTAGCTATGTGACACTGAGCAAATCCCTTTACCCTATGTTTGCCTCTGTTTCCTCAACTGTAAAATGAAAATAATAACAACATCTACTTCCCAGGGTGACTGTGAAGGATTTGTAAACCCTCAAACGAAATAGCAAATGTAACAATATATTTAAAGAGAAACTGTCTTTGCCTCAATTCTGTTATATGGAGGAGAAAGACCCAAGAATATGTCCTCATGGGCTTTTGGCTGTCTCTCCCAACTTATTTCACCCCTTTCCTAAGAAATATTGAGGAGGCTCCACTTTGGAAGCTGTCCCTCATCTTTAGAGCCAGAAGGGACTTTAGAAATTATCTAGTCTAACATCTTTATTTTATAGAGATCTCAGAGGACATCTAGTTCAATCTCTTTTTTTTATAGAAAAGAGAAGTGACCTGCCCAATATCACACAGGGAGTAAATTAGCAAAACTGGGTTTTGAATTCAGATCCTCTGACTCCAAAGCAGTGATCTTTCCACTGTTATATAACCCTTTGATTAATATTCTATCTGCCCCCAACATATTTTCCTATAATGCTTAGTACTGAAAAAAACTACCCCCCAAAAAAAGACTGTGGAATCCCAACATTTTTTAAAATGTGGCTAATAGAATGTTCTTCAATAGCAAGACAAAAAGGATGGAGAGGAGAGGGTCATTTCCAAGCCAGACTAAGTTTCAAGAAATCCAGTCCAGAGAAGGGAGATGGTGGCAGCTCAGATGAAGCCCTTGGAGTTTCCAGATAGAAGCAAAGAATCAGGTTAAGTGGAGACAGGCTGTGTCATTGGTCATATCACTCATTCAAAAATATGAATTTGGCAGAAGGAAAAACAAATTCAAATTTCAACTCAGGCATTGACTAGTAGTATGACCAAAGGAGTGCAGACTCATAGATCTCAAGTTGGAAAGAAACTCAGAGATTTTCATTTTCTAGATGAGAAAACTGAGGTTGAGAGGGTAAGTTGCTCTTGACCTCAGTTTCCTCATCTATAAAATGGTGTAATGCTATTTATATTACTTATTTCACAGGATTGTTGAAAAGATCAAATGAAATGGTGTCTGAGCTCCTTTGAAAACCAATGGACACGAGGGGCGGAGCCAAGATGGCGAACTGCGGACAGCTTTCTCTGTGAACTCCCGGGACATTCCCTCAAACTCAGACAAAGTAAGCCTTCCAACTGGTTTCTAAGTGAGAGCAACTCCAAGCATTCGGACTACAACGCACTTCTATCAAAGATCTACAGTGAAAGAACTCGGGAGAAGGTTAGCCTCAGGGGAAATCGGCACTGGTCGCAATCAGACTCCAGCCGGGGTGGAAGTCAGGGCTGCGATAGAGGGGCGGATTTTGGGCACCCAGGAAGCCCCTGGGAGACGCCTGGGCCACTTTGCTCTGCTTGCGGGCAGGTGCTTTGGCAGATCTGCCTTTGGAAAAGGGTGGATCCAGACCAGCTGAAAACGTGGTCCTAGTGCGAATCTAGCCCGACCAGCCTCAGACCGGAAGTCAACTCGGCAAACTGCCCCAGGGCAAATACAAATCGTTGTAGTTTTCTCTGGTTTTGACCAATATCCCAACTTTAAATCATGAGCAAGAAGCAGAAGAGAGCTCTCACCATAGAAAGCTTTTACGGAGAAAAAATAGAACAGTCCCCAGATCCTGACATTATGAAAACAATCCCAGATGAAGCCACAAAGGCAGACTTAAGTTGGTCTCCCTTTCAGAAGGCTTACCTGGATGATTGCATTAAGAATCTCAAAAGAGAGCTAGAAGAAGAATGGGGAAATAAATTGAGATCAGGGCAACAGAAATATCAAAAACTGGAAAATAGGACTGGTGAATTGGAAAAAGAAAATAGTTTACTGAAAAACAAAATTGGTGAATTGGAAAAAATCACCAATTCACTGGAAAATAAAAATGGTGAACTGAAAATCAAAATTGGTGAATTGGAAAAAGACAACAATTCACTGAAAAACAAAAT
>JAJPUD010002801.1:0-216129 GCA_023553655.1 Myrmecobius fasciatus
AACAAATTAAAAACCCTCAATTAAATACCAAATTGGAAATTCTAAAAGTAAAAGGAGAAATTAATAAAATTGAAAATAAGAAAACTATTGAGTTAATAAATAAAACTAAGAGTTGGTTCTATGAAAAAACCAACAAAATAGATAAGCCTTTAGTTAATTTGATAAGAAAAAGGAAAGAGGAAAATCAAATTGTTAGTCTCAAGAATGATAAAGGAGAACTTTCCTCCAATGAAGAAGAAATTAGAGCAATAATTAATGGTTACTTTGCCCAACTTTATGCCAGTAAGTTTGATAATCTAAATGAAATGGAGGAATATCTACAAAAATATAGATTGCCCAGGTTAACAGAAGAGGATATAAATTATTTAAATAGCCCCATATCAGAAAAAGAAATAGAACAAGCTATTAACCAACTCCCTAAGAAAAAATCTCCAGGGCCAGATGGATTTACATGTGAATTCTACCAAACATTCAAAGAACAATTAATTCCAATACTACACAAACTATTTGAGAAAATAGGGACAGAAGGTATACTGCCAGAATCCTTCTATGAGACCGATATGGTGCTGATAGCTAAGCCAGGTAGGGTGAAAATACAGAAAGAAAACTATAGACCAATTTCCCTAATGAATATTGATGCAAAAATTTTAAATAAGATATTAGCAATGAGATTACAGAAAGTCATCCCCAGGATAGTACACTATGACCAAGTAGGATTTATACCAGGGATGCAGAGCTGGTTCAATATTAGGAAAACTATCAGCATAGTTAATTATATTAATAACCAAACTAACAAAAACCATATGATTATCTCAATAGATGCAGAAAAAGCCTTTGATAAAATCCAACACCCTTTCCTATTAAAAACACTAGAGAGTATAGGAATAAATGGGCTTTTCCTTAAAATGATCAGTAGCATCTATTTAAAACCATCAGCAAGCATCATATGTAATGGAGACAAACTAAAACCATTCCCAATAAGATCAGGAGTGAAATAAGGCTGCCCACTGTCACCATTACTATTTAATATTGTATTAGAAATGTTAGCTTTAGCAATAAGAGAAGAAAAAGAGATAAAAGGAATCAGAGTAGGTAATGAAGAAACCAAATTATCACTCTTTGCAGGTGACATGATGGTATACTTAGAGAATCCTAGAGACTCAACTAAAAAAACTACTAGAAACAATTCACAACTTTAGCAAAGTGGCAGGATTCAAAATTAATCCACATAAATAAGCATTTTTATATATTACCAACAAATTTCAGCAGCAAGAGATACAAAAAGAAATTCCATTCCAAATAGCAGATGACAGGATAAAATATTTGGGAATCTATCTGCCAAGGAAAAGTCAGAAACCATACAAATTAAATTACAAAAAACTTTCCACACAAAAAAAAATCAGACCTAATCAATTGGAAAAATATTAAGTGCTCATGGGTAGGCAAAGCGAACATAATAAAAATGACAATACTACCCAAACTAATCTACTTATTTAGTGCCATACCAATCAAACTCCCAAGAAATTATTTTACAGATCTAGAAAAAATAGTAGCAAAGTTCATTTGGAAGAACAAAAGGTCAAGGATTTCAAGGAGATTAATGAAAAAAAGGCAGATGAAGGTGGTCTTGCTGTACCAGATCTAAAACTATATTATAAAGCAGCGGTCATCAAAACCGTTTGGTACTGGCTAAGAAATAAAGCAGTCGATCAGTGGCACAGGATAGGTTATCAGCACAATCTAGGCAATAACCTTAACAATCTAGTATTCAATAAACCCAAAGACCCCAGCTTTTGGGATAAATACTTACTATTCGGCAAAAACTGCTGGGAAAATTGGAAACTAGTGTGGAAGAAATTAGGGCTTGACCCATACCTAACACCACATACCAAGATAAGATCTATTTGGGTTCATGATCTAGATATAAAGAGGGACTTTGTAAGCAAGTTAGAGGAACGTAATATAGTTTATCTCTCAGACCTGTGGAGATGGAATAAATTTATGTCCAAAGAAGACCTGGAACTCCTAATTGAACACCAGATGGATAATTTTGATTATATTAAGTTAAAAAGTTTCTGTACAAACAAAACAAATGCAGAGAAGATTAGGAGGGAAGCATCAAATTGGGAAATCATCTTTACATTTAATGGTTGTGATAAAGGCCTCATTTCTAAAATATATAGAGAATTGTCTCATATATATAAGAATTCAAGCCACTCTTCAATAGATAAGTGGTCAAGGGATATGAACAGACAATTTTCAGATGATGAAATTAAAACCATCTCTAGTCATATGAAAAGTTGCTCCAAATCACTATTGATCAGAGAAATGCAAATTAAGACAACTCTGAGGTACCACTACACCCATGTCAGATTGGCTAAAATGACAGGAAAAGATAACGATGAATGTTGGAGGGGATGTGGGAAAACTGGGACACTAATACATTGTTGGTGGAACTGTGAACGGATCCAACCATTCTGGAGAGCAATTTGGAGCTATGCTCAAAAAGTTGTCAAACTCTGCATACCCTTTGAGCCAGCAGTATTTCTACTGGGCCTATATCCCAAAGAGATCTTAGAAGAGGGAAAGGGCCCCACATGTGCAAGAATGTTTGTGGCAGCCCTTTTTGTAGTGGCTAGAAACTGGAAACTGAAGGGATGCCCATCAATTGGAGAGTGGCTGAATAAATTATGGTATATGAATGTTATGGAATATTATTGCTCTGTAAGAAACAACCAGCAGGACGATTTCAGAGAGGCCTGGAGGGACTTGCATGAACTGATGCTGAGTGAAACGAGCAGAACCAGGAGATCATCATACACAGCAACAACAGTATTACATGATGATCAATTCTGATGGACTTGGCTCTCTGCAACAAAGAATTGTCTCAAACCAGTTCCAATTGTTCACAGAAGAAAACCATATACACCCAGAGAGAGGGAAATGAAATATGGACCACAACGTAACATTTTCATGATCTCTATTGACATTTGCTTGCATTGTGTTGCCTTTCTCTGATTCTTTTTTTTTCTTGTAGATAGGATTTTTCTTGCATAACTTCTCAAGCATTTCAACATTATTAACATGTAGTGGACTTCCTGCCATCTAGGGGAGGGGAGGGCACTGGGGGTAAAATTTGTAATGGAAAGCTTTGTAAAGATCAATGTTGGGGAACTACCCATACATATGTTATACAAATAAAAAGCTTTAATAAAAAAAATAATAAAAAAAACATACTGGAGGGACTTAGAATTTCCTTTTCCAGCTCATTTACAGATAAAGAAACTGAGGCAAACAGGTTAAGTGGCTTGCCTAGGGTCACACAGCTATTTGAATTCATGTCTTCCTGCCTCTAGGGTTAGTACTCAATTCACTGTGCCATCTAACTCCCCCTCTTTTAATTAGGATAGAAGTTTATTCAGATCAATAATTTTTCTTTCTATTTGCATTCTTAGAACTTAGCACAATGCTTAGCACAAAATAAGTGCTTAATAAATGGTTATCCATCCATCCATCCATTCATTCATTCATTCATTACGTTACAAAAAGTCTTGCAAAAAAAAAAAACAGGGTAATTTATAGAGAAAATTCAGAGGTCAACTAATTCTTTCCCTTCATTTTAAAAAGAAGGGAATTGAGGTTCAGAAAAATGAAATGACTTGCTAAAAGCCAAAAGTAGTAAAGACAAAGGAAAGCTTTTAACCTAGGTTTTTTAATCAAACCCAATGATCTACTTTTCTCATTATACTACTCTGGCTCTGTGAAATGCAAATCTTCTCTAAAAAAACTAATATTTATACCATTATTAAAACTTTAGATGTAGAAAATAGGGGCATTGAAACAATGGGAAACAGGATAAATAATGTAAATTTAGGAAAAGGAAAAAAGAAAGAATTTAAGTGAGAATGGCCTCTCTACAAGTCCTACAGTGGGATGGATGTATAGCTGGCCTGGTAGCTAAAAGATAAGCAGTAGAGTTCCCAAGCTGGAAAAGAAGCAGTTGAAGGGATGTAACAACACCAAGTATAAACTATCTTGAACTCACATTTTTGCTTTGGAACAACCCTGGACTACCACAATAAGGTTTTATTTCAAGATAAGACTTTTAAAATTTAAAATAAATTTTAATATATTATATTACAAAACCAAAACAGTATTTTCTCATTTTTACAAACTACATAGTGATAGACCCATGCTATATATTCTGAGAAAATATAAGTTAAAAAAACTGTTGAAATAGAAATGTTTTTCTAGATATTGTTTCCTTATGCAAAGAACTTGAGGTGACAAAGATAATAATTGCTGCTTCAGTTTAGAACTATTCCTGATTTTCATTCAGAAAGTATTTTTCTTTATTCAAATCATATATTACCTTCCTTAGACTATTTCCTGTTATACTTTTAATTATTAAAATATAGATTTGAGTAATATGGTTTTATATATAGCAAATTACAATTTACTGAAAAACAAGTCTTGATATCATTAGAATTCTTAGTATAGCCTGCAAAAAGCTAACAAGATAATTAGCCACCTTCCTATGAAGTTTACCTGCCCCACATTCTTTCTCCAACAAGTAATAGTGGGAACATAGTAAATAAAATGAAAGGATTAAACGTAAAAGTAGCTAGGACTAGGTATCATGTCACATGAATCAAAATCAAAATTATAAAATCACTGAAATTCAGAGTTAGAAAATATTTCCGTGACCATTTAGTTCAATAAGGAATTAAAAACAACACACCCCAAAAGTGATCATTTCAATTATTGAAGACATTCAATAAAAGAAAAACTCCTATGCAGTCCAGTGCACTTTGAGATCTCAGGTGGTGAGAGATTCCTAAGATTATAGAGCTCAAAAGCAGCATAATCAGAATTCAAATTCAGGTAATCATAACTCTAAGTTTCATACTTCTCCACTATTCTACCTTCAAATACAGAACTATTAAGCATCACAGCCAATTAATGGACTGGATTCAATCATATGTAAGATTCTTTCATTCTCTAAAATTCTTTGATTCTGTAGAATATTACCTGCATGTCATCCTACTTCTCAGTATCTGCCACATAAAAAAAAAATAAAAAATAAAAAATAAATTTTTTTAGAAGAGCACAGTCTTGATGTGATAAATTTGAAAAAAGAACTTTATACTAAGCTGTTCCCTACCAAATTGTGACCTTTTGTATTTCAAAAAATGTCATTCTATTACTAAAAAGAAAGCTGTGTGTTTTTTTCATTGCCTAGTTATGTTGTTAGCACATCCCAGGTTTACATTGGTGGACATTGGAGTCTTGTTTCTCAGATATGTATTATAGAGAAGAGCATGGTGCTGAAGTACTGATAAAATCAGGCTGATTCATCCTACCTAGCCTGAGGACTCTTGTTTACCTACATGGGAGTGTTCCTCAGAGTCAGCTCCCAGAGTTTAACCAGATGCAAACCTTTTCTTCCTTGTCCCTTCTATGTTCTGGCCTGTCCTGGCTTGTGAGAGTTCCCTTTTACTGCATTTAGTTTTTTCTTCTCCTAAGGTTAAGTAGTAAATTTCCACCAAAAGCCACATGAAGGGAATGGGCTTTTTGCCATATGCTTACTAAGCCTCAAAATCTGAAAAAAAAAAAAAAAAAAAAGCTAAATTTTAGGGTCTCATTTATAATTTTTTTTTTTATTTTAACCATTTGTCTTTCCTTAGTTTAGAATTAAAAATTCACTATGTACAGGGGAATATCATTAACCTCATACTGAGAAAGGATAGGACCTAGATCTATGATTTTATTGGTCCAAGAAACTCAACATGAGGAAAGTCCTTAGATCAATGAAGAGCAGAACCTTCTCTGAAACTAATGCTCTTGGAGAAATGTCCAGAACACCAAAAATGTAAGTGACTTGCCCAAAGTTGCAAAGCCTCTATGTGCCAGAGGAAGAATTTGAACCCAGGTCTTCTGAGTACTGGGACAGGCTCTCTTTTCATGAAAGACATGCTGGCTCTCATGCTGAAAAATCCTTGAAAGATTGTCTTTCCATTTTTATTTATTTTCCTTTCCTCTTGTTTACTTTGATATCTGTTTTATTTGGCTTACATGAACTAATTATAGATTAATAACATCATTCAATTAAGATGAAAATAAAAATAGTAAAAAAAGGTTAATATGCAAAGAATATTTTTGAATCATACTAATTAACATTTATACTCCTTTTATTTAGATCAGCCATGTCTTTGTTCTAAGTCTTGCTTTGATTATCATTCATGCCCACAAAAAATGCTTTTTTGATTGTCACAAATTTAAAGTTTGTACCTATCATACTTTACTTCAGGGATCTAGGCTCAATCAACACATTTCTCTATATCTGCAATCAAGGTTTTTACTAAAGACAGTAAAAGAAGTATAAACATGCACAATTTGCCCATCTACTAATTTTGAATCACTATTACAAGACTCCTTAACTATTACATATATTTACATATGTATATATATCTGTATATGCATATGTATATATATATTTAATTTTATTCAAGGGCTTAATTATAATGAGGCTTCTCACATAAAGGCATAAAGATATCATGATCTTTTGACTTTACTTAAAGCATGGGGATTCCACCTCTCTGGAGTTTTAAACATAGTTTTTTAGCTTAAAAAGCAATTTCTCCAAATCACCAATTTCATTTTTAAGGATAATATTTACTAGGTAAAACAATTAAGAACTACTGATTAATGTTTGTAAAATATTTTAAATTTCCTAGATAATAACTCTGATGTCATATGTCATAGCAGAGAAGAGATGTGATGTTGAATTCATAAGTCTAGATTTGAATTACAAATCCATTATTTGTTTTACCTTGAGTATGTCACTTCTTTCTGAGACTCAGTTTCTTCATTTGTAAACTGGGAAAATGATTCACTAGATGATTTTTCTGGTCCCTCCCTTGTAGTTCAAAAATCAATAAAACTGATGTCTATAGAGCTTTAAAGTTTGCAATGCATTTTCCTATAGAAATAGTTCAGAGGCAGAATAGATAGAGTACTATGTCTTAAGTCAGGAGAATTTAAGATCAAATCTGGCCTCAAATCAGTTGGCCTATTTGCCTTGTTTTTCTCATCTATAAAAGAGGGGATAACAATAGCACCTACCTCATATGATATAATATATTTGTGAAGTGTTCAGAAAAGTGCTCTGCATATATTCCTTTCTCGCATTTTCCTTATTCTCTAAACCTGTTATGTAAGCAATGTGAAAATTATCATTCTCATTTTACTTATGAGTGAGGCAAATTGACTTGCCTACAGTCCCAAGGACAATCTATGGCAAATCCACTATTCCAAAAATAGCATCATAAATTAGTTTTATATAGAGTTTCATACAATTAGGGTTGTAAAGGACCTTCCTAGTTAGAAGAGAGGAAAGTAAACTTGAGAGAAGTTAAGTGACTTGCCTAGAGTTCCTTTTCCTGGAAATATCTGAGACAGGATTCCAACTCAGATTTTCTAGATTCCAAAATCTATGTTCTAAGTATTCTAACTACTGCCTCCTCCCAGAACCGCAATATCCTATGTAACACACTTAAATGTGCAAATATGTTAGGTAAAACTATGTAAAATATGAAATTTACATCTAATATCCTTTAATCCAGAATCAGTGTGGTAACATAGAAGTGTTGGCTCTAGAGTCTGTATCTCAACTCTTCTTCCTACTCCTTGGGTGTGCTTACATATACATACTCTTTTGGGGCTTCAGGTTCTCCTTCTGTACAATGAGAGAATGATTGGATAGGTGATCTTGAAGCCTTCTTCCAGTTCTACCTCCTTTCAAATATTAAGATGTTCCTTCAATGTCTAGATGAATTTGAGAACACTATTTCTAATAATCTAGGTCACCTAGTATGAAAATTTTTGCTCCCACTCTTGACTCAGGGAGTCAGATTCAGGGCAAAATGTCTCCTCCTTAGATAAAGATATCATTTTGGCATGACTACAAAAGTTGAGGGTGAGACATTTTCAAAGATGAAGGAAAACCATATGCCTCACCTCCCTGATCTCTCTGATAAGCTATGGAACTGACTCATTTTCTCATCCTCCCAAATAGGAGGCCGTTTAGACTGGTGGTGGGAAAAAACCCTGAATTATTTTAATTTCTGGATGTCACCTATAGGACCTGACTCAAAAAGAGTTTATATGTCAATTTATTATTAGTACTAGAGAAGAAGGGTGAGGAAAGAAGAAAGGAAATGATTACACATTTTCAAAAACATAATTGATTAGATGAAGAAAATTAAAAAAATAGAAACAGGAACTTGATATTGAAGTAAGATACTGAGGTTTCAATCATGCCACTCCATAAGCCAGTAAGTCATTGATGAATCAGCAAAGCAGAAGGGTTATCTCACCAAAGACACATTAGGAAGGAAATAAACTCACCAACTTCAAACAAATGTATTTCCCCCCCAAAAAAAATTATGCAATTTTATGTAGATAAATGTTTTACTGATGTTCTACATTTTCTTTTTTTTAAAGGATGTCACTGTGTAATTTAAATTAATTCAATTGATTGGGCAAACAGGACAGGTAGTATGATACAGTACACAGAGCATGGAATTTGGTATCAGAAGATGTGGATATAAATTATGATTCTGTTGCTTACTGTGTGATTCAAAGAAAGGCACTTCCCCTCTTTAGGCTTCAGTTTCTTCAACTATATTATGAGAGGATTGGACCAAATTACCTTTTAGGTCTTTTCCAGTAATAAATCTATAATGTTATTTGTTGAGCACCTACTATATGAAAGTAGAGCAGTCGACGATCACTAACTATACAAAAACAAAAAAGAAGCAATCCTTTTTCTCTAGAATGAAGGAACCTGGGGACAATCCTACTTCTGATACCTACAACCTATGTGTCTTTGGGTATCATATAACCTGCCTATACCTTAGTTTCCTTATTTATAAAGTGAGAAAGTTTGTACTAGAGAGCTTTTGAAGTTTCCCAGCTCTTAGCCTATGATACTATCATTCTGTGATCCTTAGAGGAAACTACATATATACATCTTAAGTACATAATGATTAAGTAAATGCAAAATAATTTCAGGAATTGAGGTAAAGAACACTAATTATCAGGGGCTCAAGAAAGGCCTCTTGTAGGTTGTAAAACATGAAACACTTTGTGGGACTGCTAAATAGGCATTCCACTTTCTCCTCAGAATTGAACTATCTGAGAAATAACTCATTTAAAGTCTCTTTTCTTCTGCTAAACCAGAACTTGGCTTCAGTTTTCTTAGGCCTTTCATTCATTCTGTCCTACTAGAAGTGGTCCTCTTTTCATTCAAGAAGTTGCTGAAGGTATTATCTCCCACTGAGCAACCAGAACTGGGACCTGAGAGCATTCCCATGCTTAAACTCATAAAGTTGCCATAAAGTCTAAGAGCAACCATTTCAGAGGATGGAAGAGAGAAAGACAGGAAAAGAACATTAAGTACTTATGTGCCAAAAACTATGCTAAGTGATGGGAACATAAATAAGATAGTCCCTGCTTTCAATAACTTACATTCAAATGGGAAAAAGCAACACCTAAAGGGCATTTAGAAAGGAGAAGATAAGAGCTCTATTCAGAAAAGGAAGATTTAATGCTGGTAGTTAGAAAGTGAGTTACAAGTCTAGTTCTTGGCCAAGCCCAAGGTGGTACAGAAGGAAGATTTCTGGGGCAGTGGAGGTAGGAATAATTGTCAGAATGGAGGCAGTGTGATTTGGAGTTGGTATTAGGGAGTGGGTGGATTTCTTCCCTCATCTTCTTGATTATAACTTGTGCTCAAAGAAAGAAACACAAAGCAGCAAAGGAATCTATGGTCTTAATATATACTTCCAGACTTTATGTAGGCAAAGATACACTTTCTGCAATGTGCCAGCAGTCACCATAGCTTTCAAAATAGACAGGGTAGTAAGATACCTTCCCCTTAACTTACTTAGCCCCTCCTTTGAGAAAGAACTAGAAGAGTCATACCAAGCTTGACAAATGAGAAGAGAAGCTGAGAGCATAAAATCTGCATAGATTACAGCTCTTCCTGCCTAATGGACAATCATCTTCCTTACATACCTCTGTCAGTAAAACCAGAATCCTGATGCTTAGATAACAAAGAGACTAGGGTACATGTGTTTTCATAAGAGCATTCTCAAAAGACCACCAGAAAAGGTCAAGGTACACATTTAACTTCTTGGAAAATACACCCAGACATAAGATAAATGTAACCAAGAAGGGTCAGTATGTTTTTATTTCCATAGGAAATAACCTAAACTAAGTAGTTGGTGGTAAGAGGGAAGTGGTAGCAGAAATCTTGATTGGTGTTGTTCATTTGTTTTAGTGATGTCCAACTCTGTGTGACCCCATTTGGGGTTTTCTTGGCAAAGATATTGGAATTTTTTTGCCATTTCCTTCACCAGATTATTTTACAGATAAGGAAACTGAGGCAAATAGAGTTAAGAGTCCAGGCTAACTTTGAACTCAGGTTTTCCTGATTCTAGTTCTGGTATTCTGTACTATCTAGCTGCCTCAAAATCTTGATTACCTCTTTATACTAGAAATTAGGAAATTCTTCCTATATTTAAGTTTGCATCCCCATTTCCAACAGTAGTAAGAAGGAAAGCTGCAGCAAATCCTCATTCAGGAAGTCTTCTCCTAACCTCTTGAATATAATTATGCACTTCACAAGTCTCTAATATTTCCCTCACTGCTCTCTGCAATTCCAGGAAGATAACATTGCTCACATTTTCCTGCTGGTTTTATTTCTGGTGAATAATTACTTTGTTTCCCTCTAGGAGAGAACAGGAAGTAGTTGCCCCCATCAATACTGGGATGTTTCAGCATTACTCACACATTTTAATTGCTTAACTGGAGCTAGACAATGGTCTCAGGGTATATTTATGTAGGGTGCAAACCTGGCCACAATGGTTATACAATATCAGAAATTAGGATTAAGAAGAGCTATTCACCAAGGAATTTCTTGTAATACCAGCCATTATTACAGACTAAGAAATAAAAGATTAAACTTTGAACTCCCAGAATAAAAGAAAGAGAATCATCTAGACCATATGCACTTCATACAGTAGGTGTTTACTAAAGAAGCTAAACTTAAAGCATGCTTTAAGGATCTGTGATTTCCCTTCATTAGAGCAGGTTACAACTCCAGTGCCTTATTGAAGTCACCCTTCATTAAGTTGTTGGAACTGAAAAAAAAAAATCTTCATCTAGAAGCTAACCTTTAATGACAAGCCACTGAACTTGGATAGTACCATAGTTCTTAGATAGCGACTGGACCTATGATTTCATTTCTACCAGTCAAGGAAGGTCAATACTTTCTCTGCAATTCATAGTCTTAGAGACTTAACGCAGAATACCAAGAAGGTAAGTAACTTCCCTGGAGACATTCATCCAATATATGTTAGTCAAGACTTAGAAGCAGATTTTCCTGGCTTCTAGACTAGCTTTCTATTAACTGGGTAACATTGATTGTCTCTTAGTCCTTGGCTAGCAGGCCTATGTAAATTAATCAACTTGTATTTATTAAATGCCTTATGTGGCTAGGCTCTGGAAATTCAAAGGCAAAAGTGAAACTGTTCCTACCCTCAAGGAGATTACATTGTTTCAGGAGAGACAACATGTACATATAAAGTAGATATACATAATGAAAATAAAGTAATTTGGGAGAGAAGGCATTAAAAGCTATGTGGATCAGGAAAAGCATCACAGAAAGTGACAGTCATTGAATTTTGAAGGAAACCAGGGATTCCAAGAGGCAGAAGTGAAAAAGGAGCACATTCCGAGTTGTTCATACTTTGCTTTCAAAGAGAACCAATGAAATCACAAAAATGATAACTTACATGTGAGTTAGATTTGAGTGAGGCAGAATTGCACAAAATAGCATAATTCTCTTCTCCAAGTATAGCAAATGCAAAGATGAGGAGATGGGATTGGGCATGTCACATGAACAGAACACAGACCACTTTAAAAGACATAGTGATATATTTATATTTTATACCAGAGGTGATAAAAGAACCACTAGAGTTGATATGAAAAGTGTTATAATCAGACTTAATTAGGAAAATATTTGTCTGATTTATGGAAAACAGATTGAACCAGGAAGATAAAGTAGGGAGATCAAATAGAAGATCATTGCAATAGACCTGAAAAGATGGTTAAAATCTCAATTAGAGTAATGGTTTTATTAGTGGAGAGATAGAGATATATAGAAGAGATATTATGGAGATAGAACAAAATTTAGATGCTGACTGGATAAGGTGGATAAACTGAATGAATAACTAACTGATTAGATGTCACCTTCCGGGGCATCTAGGTGGTGCAGTGGATAGAACACCAGCCCTGAAGTCAGGAGGACCTGAGTTCAAATTTGGCTTCAGACACTTAACACATGGTAGCTATGTGACCCTGGGCAAGTCACTTAACCCCAATTGCCTCAGAAAAAATAAATAAATAAATAAATAAAAATAAGAGAGATGTCACCTTTGTGGCAAAATGAGGTTTGAAAGGAGGAGGACTCTAATAGAGGATGTTTTTTTCAAGCCTTTGCAATCTTCATTCTGACCAGATCATTGAATATTGAAACTGTCCCCTCAAAGTTTACTAATGATTTCACTGAAAATCTGGTGGCCTTATCTCAGTTTTGAATTACTTTGAGCTCTTTGTAGCTTTTGAAATTGATGATTGTTCCTCTTCTCACAGCTCTCATAACATTGCTTTCTTTTCTTTCTTTCTTTTTTTTTTCTCCTACCTTGATGCTTTGGTTCCATGTCTTTGATTATATGGGCTAGGAAGGACTGCCTTGAGAAATAGTAGGCACTTCCTCCTTTGGTGTCATTAAACAGAAGTTTGCTTGGGTATATTATAGGGGAGATTCCTTTTATATGCAGGCTAATATAATTTTACAGATATGTCCTATTGTAGACAGCTTTTAATGTCCTTATCAACTTTTAAATTCTCTCATTCTCTAATTTTGAATACCATTCCTTACTTACCCTGTTAAGTGTGAAAATCCTCCAAAACTCTGCCCTGAGCCATCTGTTTTTTCTCTCTCTTTCTGCTCTCTGCTTTAGTGATCTTAATTATTGCCGCAGATCCAATTATAATTTATTAAAAATCTTTCAAAGTAAATATATCTAACTCTATTCTTTCTACTGACCTCTAATTATTCTCACCTTTCTGGGTATTTTGAGGGCATCTCAACCTTGAAATTTACAAATCTGATTATCTTCCCCTAAATCCTATGACTCTACTTAACTGCTTTTTTTTCCTATCAAAGGAACTCCCATTCCCCCAGGCACCTACTTTCACAACTTTGTACTTATACTTGCCTAGTCACTTTCCACATAAAACTGGTTGTAGGTCTTGTCAATTCTAATTCCCATTCTCCTATGTCACCCCTGTTCCTTCCACTTCTATGCCCACCACTCTAGGTCAAATACTCATCATTTCTGTCTTCAAGAATTATTCTCTCAATTGAACTTCCTTCTTTTTTTGCCTCCCCCTGTGTAATCTAACTTTCACTCAGGTGCCAAAGTAATATTCCTAAGGTCAAAAGGAATCACAGCAGGCAGAATAACTTTGAAAGTTACATATTGAATTTTTTACATACTTTTTTTTTTTTTAAAGCAAGCTGTATAGAAGAGATTTACAATTTCATGTGCAGTCTTTTTCTTATCTACCATGTATCTGGAAACTCTTATTTGATGTTTTGCCAAGTTTAGATTTTTTAGAAGAAAAATAAAATAAATCATGTGATCCTAAATTAATGAAAATAATTTAAAAATAAAAAAAATATTTCAATGATTTCTTCTCTTGTGTCAAATATAATATAAAATCTCCTTAGCCTGGCATTAAAGGCCCTCCCAAACTAGTTCCAACTCACTTTTTCAACTTTTTTTCACATCATTCACATTCAAATAGTGTACGTCCTAACAAACATGTGATATTCCCTAAGCTAGACAAATCATCTCCTATTTTTGTATTTGTGTAGACAATCTTCTATGTCTAGGATATTCTTCTGACAATCTTCATCTTCCCATCCCTATGTTCCTTCCAGGTTCAGCTTAGATGTCCTATACTTTGTGAAGCCCACAGTTTTTGTAACTTTGTCCTTCCTCTGATTTCCTAGCATATTTTAATCTCTTGCTTTTTTCCCCTTTATTTCCACCCTTCAACTATATTTACCTGTGTACATGTAACCATCTTCTTTTTCAATAGAATATAAAATCCTTAGGGATAAAGATTTTAAAAAATAGTTATCTTCATATCTTGAGTACCTTTCATATAGTAATTGTTTTACTCTTCTTAAATGTAACTAAATTAGGGGGAAAAGGCCTCATTTTATTATCCTTTAAAATTTTTTAAAGTTTCTAAATATTAATATTTTGCTATAGGATAAACACGTTACTATTTATTCTGACTATGCGCTATTTGATAATTACTTCCAATAAAGGCAGTAATAATGATGATGACTATAGTAATGTATAAAGATTCTGTTCTATTTGCAGAATCATGACAAAAAATTGGACTCATAAAATTTTAGTGTTCAAAGAAATCTAAGAGACCAACTAGGTCAGAATCCTCATTTTACAGGTTGGGAGTCCATTACCTAGGAAGGAGACAAAGCAAACTGCTTGAAGTCATATAGCTAGAGGCAGAGCTGATATTAGCATCCAACTCCCCATACAATAAGTGCTAGAGACAATTGGCATAGTGGAATGAGCTCCTGTTTTGGAGTCAGAAGAAATTAGAAGATATGAATTTAATTTCCAATTTTATTATTTACTAGCTATGGGCAAATCATTTAATCCTTTTGGTTTCCTATGTGTAAGGAGGAGATTATACTAGATAGTCACTAAATTCCCTTCCTGGTCTGCATCTGGGAGCATATAATCCTTATATTACATTGCTTGTAAAGGTAATGGGATTAACTCATTTTTCTTGGATAAAACACTTTAGCCAAATATCAGAAGTGAAGGTTATTATATGAGGAAAATGCCATTTGAAAAATCACATTTACTTGTGAAGGATGTAATGTGATAAACACTAAGATAAGAATAGTTAGGTTAGCTAAGTCGCTTAAAAAAAATAAATCCACACGTGATTTCATAAGTGCAGAAAACTTCTGGTATAGAAATTCTCTCTATTTTGAAATAGCAATTCATCTACAATGTATAAACTTAATTACCAGAACCATTTGAGGATAGGTAACATATAGTCAATATGTATCAAATAGAAAATTTCAAACCAAGTGTTACTGATAAAACTGGCCCTCTATATTCTATACCAGTGGTTCTCATTTCAGAACTAACTCTTTTAATTAAAGTATCACTGAGGACACCAAAGAGCTTTGGTTTATATGAACTTGATTACCCTCAACCTGGTTTATGTCACCTACCAAAATGGTTTTACTGGAGTGGGGCCACTGCACATGCTACAGATTCTTGGAACCACAAGTGAAAACTGGGTGAAAGTAGACACCTTAAAAGGCCTTGGAAAGCTATCATACTAAAGGTGATAGTCTTATCTGAAAATCCCAGACATATTGAGGCTAAGAAAAAAAATCCCTGAGTGAATTCATGGCAAAGGTACTTCTAGGATGCAGATCTTCAGCCCTGTTCCCCAGATCACTACAACTAAGAGATCATTATTAGGGCTTTCAGTCTTAGTCTCTTAATAATTACTTTGTCCTCTACCAATATTTTAAAAGAATGCAACACTCTTAGATAATAAATATCAAAAGAATGGTCTACTTCACTTCTTTTTGCCAATGAAATTACAAGTCAAGACAAGTAACAAAAATCCTGTTATGATACTTTTGTGCAGACATGGAGATAGGTTTTCAATTATCAATGAAGAAGAAAGCCTGGAAGATATTACCAAGCTAGAAAAGTCTTGGTATATGGGCTTCATGATGGACTATTCTTTTGTTATTAGAGACTCATCATTAGAGTGGCACAATACAACAAAATTTTCAGTGAGAACAACTCTATAAAAGAGTCTATAAAGCAATAGTAGTTATTGGGATTTACATCAATGGAGATGATATCCACAGCAATAAAAGCATATATATTTGAAATTTTAAAATAAATTTACTTTTTTAGATTATAAATTTGATTCTATATGCATCATCTCAGTTTTCACTCAACATTTTTAACATCATTAGGGCACTGTTAAGGACCATGCCTATGTGTAAAGGGGCAGGTCAATTCTCTGATAGCCCCCACAGCTGTGAATCATAACACACTTGAAGGAATTGCAAATCAGCCTTTACTGACACAGATGTTGCTTGTGAATTGAGAATGAAATAAATGGGAGGCAAGAGATCTGAAGTCAGAGAATACAACTGTCTCTCAGTCTCCTTGTATCATTATCATTCTCTCACATGAAGAGATCTATTCTACTAGTCAGAATTAGATCCCCAGCAGCCACTGGCGGGTTGTACCCATAATAGGGCATTCTCATTTTATGGAGAAAACTGAGAATCATAAATACTAAATTGCTTTCTACTAAGTATCTGAACTTGTATTCAAAACTAGTTATATGGCTGACAGCTAATTTGGTGGAACTCTCTCCTGTTATAGATTGGGACAAAATCTAGAAATATACATTTGCTCATTGTTTTGTGTTTGTTTTCCTAATTGCATCTTTTCTGGATTATTTGACCAGAACTTTTTGCAATGACACTTTTCTTATATCCTATGGGAATTATATATGTTTATATATGTAAAGCAAGTGGCACATTATAAACTAGAAAGGTCTTTTCCTTCTGAATTTTTGACTCATTCAACAGATAAAAGAACCTAAAGAATTTAAGGGACCTGTCCAAGGTCACAGAACTAGTAAATACTAGGAGATCCTAGATCTAAGAGCATGATTTGATAGCCGTGTATTTAATGGGATATTTTTCAGGTACTGCTTTATTTTAAAAAAAATCCACAAACCTTCTGCCTGCATACTCCATGAGCTATGAAAACACTTAGATAGTGACAGAGAAAATAGAATGTTGTTGGATATTCACCTTAGCAGTATATCCTCTGCTGAGTTTAAAGATTAAGTTCAGAATATCCATAGAAATTCAGGAGTACATAAAACTATTGATGCCTGATGGGAGAAATCAATATAAAAGAAAAATAAGATAAGATAAGAAATATCTTATAAATAAATAAATAAATAAATAAACAAACAAATAAATAAATAAATAAATAAAATAAAATAAAATAAGAAGATAAGAAAAATAAGATTTATTTAAAAATAAGATTGCAGACTGCATGGGCACCTTGGTATAAAATAGTTTGGAACTAAAGGACCAAGAAAAAGTACCTCATATAGTAGTCATTAAATAAAAATTATTTTATATATCCATCCTTCACATGCATCCGGTTGTACCTTTTTTATCCATCAACCTAGTCATGAAATTCCTTTTTTTTTTAGAATTTCCACTTGTTCTCTTTTGTATAGACTAATAATTCTTGCATATTTAATAGTAAGTAATTTCAGACTACTTTGCTTACATATAAAGTCCTCAAAAATCTAGCACCATGAATAACTTTCCAAACTCAACTCATATTGTTCTTCTCTACTAATTCAATATTTCAGTCAAACTGAACAATTCTGTTTTTCCCAGACATGTTCCAAACTTTCTCACCATTCTATCCTTGTCTATATTATCTCCTATCTGTTCTCCTTAATCAGCTAAATTCCCAAATTCCCACCTAGTCTTTAAAGCATATTTCAAATGTCACCTCCTACATGAAGTAGTCTCTGTCTTCTCCTGTCAGTAATAATCTTCCTTTCACATCTCACTTAACCCTTATATCCATCTAATTGATCTAGAAATATTGTATATTAAAGTTTGATATGTTTGCCTTATCTCTTACTGTTCTCTGGTAACAAGAACTATATTTCCTCTAATGCCTAGGAAAGGTTCTGAAAATAAGAGAGAATTAATAAATGTATATTGAATTAATCAGTCCATATATCTTATCTAAATTTTGTTTTTGAATATCCTTATTTCTTGGGCTTACTGGTATTATTCTATATATGAAGTGATAAATTATAATTTTTTTCTATTTGTATTTTTATTATATTATAGGTAAGCAGGTTGGTATAGACTTGAAAGAGTGAAATAAAATACAATATTAGATAAATGTATTTGGTATAATATTTCACACATAAGTAGACACCAAAGGGTGTAGTGGATAGAGTATTATGCTAGGATTTAAGAAGACCTGAGTGAGCTAAAATCCCTCTTGGGCCCTTAATGCTTTTGTGATCCTGGACAAATTACTTAACCCTTATGGCCTCAGTCAACTCAATAGGATTTATTAGATTAGTCTAAACTAAATTGCAGGGCTGGTAGAAGGTTTAATTTCCATACCAAGAGAACTCAAACCTTAAGAAATCAGAGACCCTCTTGAGGCCAATTAATCCTTCACCAAAAATTGACTGACTCATGAGAAGATTGGAGCAGAGGACAGGACCTTAGGTCCTGGGGAAAGAAAAAGGGTTTATATATATGTATGTGTGTGTGTGTATATATATATATATATATATATATATATGATGGAACAGCTTCAACAATAAATTTCAGCTTCACAATTTTTCAACTCAGTAATGGAAAATTTTCCAGAAGAGCTAGGAATAGATAGAAGAAAATGGAAAAAGAAAATATACCCCAAAAGTATACAGGGCATTCTTCACTAATTTGCCATCAAAGAGATATATGGAATTATCAGTACAGAAGTGATGTTGCAGAATTGAGTGGAATCATGAAGCAAATGAATGGAAGGAAAGAGCCTGGAGTAGAAAAAATGTAGTAAGAAAAAGTACAGATATTTTCTCCTTTTACAGAGACAAATTGGTAGAATGGGATCATTTTTAGCACAGTTTCTACATAATTTTGGTCCTACCAAAGTTGGATCCAAGTCATGTCCAAATGCTGACTTACGACCTTATGAGTTCCCATATGAGTTACTGGTTAGTCCTTAAGGTCCTTATTCCTCTGGCCATTGATGCTGAGCTGCCTGCAAAACTAAATATGGGGTTCCTATTCCCAAAATCCTGGAGACTTTCAAAACTCTCAGGGTCAGAGGCTCCAAATCAATCTCCTTCATTTTAAACAAAGAACATACAATAAGGCAAAGAAACAAGGTGTCTTTTCACAGGGACAAACGTTAACCTCAAAGGGAGAGAGAGCCCATCCTTATAGTGTTATACTGAGAGCTTCCATCAGAGCTAGGGATTCTTTTATCTGAAACATGGAAATGTAGAGAAGTTATATATTTTAACTATATTCCGCATGTTTCCAAAGGAAATTCTAATTAAGGGCAAAAAAATAGAATCCCTAGAATCAAAAAATAATAGATATAGCTGAAAAGAACCCTATAAAGCATTGAGTCCAATATTCTCCTTTTACATATCAGTAAATGTAGTCACTAACAAAAAAGACAACATACTCAGAGTCATATGGTTGGTGAGGGGTTGATGGAAGAGTAATAAAGGGAAAACTTGGAATTCTAACCCAGGTCTTATTAATTCCAAGTCCAACATTTCTTCTACTATACCGTTACAGCTCAAAATTAGAGTTAATCTTGGTATGTCCAGGTACAGTGGCCCACAGGTTCCAATTATACTATATCTACATGGTAGCTAGGTGGCACAGTGAATATAGTTCTGAACCTGACTTTCAAAACTCTCAAGCTCAGAGTGTCTAAATTAGTTCCCTTCATTTAAAACAAAATACAGGCAGTAAGGCAAAAAAACAAGGTGTCTTTTCACAAGGACACATGTTGGCCTCAGAGGGAGAGAAAGCCTATCCTTTTAGTGTTACTTTGAGTACTTCATCAGAGTTAGGGACTCTCTCTGGAGTATTTAAATTCAAATCTAGCCTAAAACACTTACTAGCTATGGGACCCTGGGCAAGATGCTTATATTTTTTTTGCCTCACCTTCCTCAATTGTAAAATGGAGATAATAAAAGCCCCTATCTCTGAGAGCTATTGTGAGGATCAGATGAGAAAATATTTATAAAGCATTTAGCACATAATAGGTGTTAAGCAAATATCTATTCTTCTTTTCTCCCATTTCCCTACATGGTCTTTTTTCAGGTAGAGACTTAACTTAGTTGAACATAAAGGGAGCCTTTAGAGTCTTGCTCAAAATGGGACAGCAATGTCGGCTATCAGCAGGAGTGAATAAACTCTGAAAGAAAATTTGTATCTTAGGACCTTGGTATGACTTGAAACACTAGGGACACATGAATATGCAATGGCTTAATGGCCATATATGCCACATTGCCAAAACCAAGAAGATCCCAGAGGCTACAGCTGTCCCAATGATTCCCTCAGTGTTCACTAAACACTGCTGACACTGTAAAAGCTACTTTAGTTCCAGATGTTGGCATTTTGCAGCTCAATCAGGACAAGGAAATTTGAAGAAGCCTTTTAATGTTGTTATAAAAATTAGGTAGTTGTGAGCATCAAATTAGATAATATTTGTAAAACACTTAGCATAGTACCTGGCATAGAGTAAATGCTACATATTATTTATTATTAGTATTAGTCCAAGGACTAATATTCCAGGCCCAAAGAAGACAAAAGAGATTAAAGAGAAATAGAGGCCATAAACAGCTAAAATTTTAAATAAACCTAAAAACACACTTTAGAATTATAGGCATAAGCCATCAAAGTTGGAAGGGACCCAAAGGATCAGCTAGCCCAACCTTCACATTTGGCTAATAAGAAAACTAAAATCCATAAAGAAAAAGTTATATAATAACCATGAAATTCATTCTTGCTCAAAACAGTGTTAGAGTCACTGGTCATCAAACCAGTGATTTAGAATTTGCAAATTTAGAATTGTAAAAGATTTTAGAAAAGAAGCTTTTATCTAAAGTTGTTGAACTTGTTTTTAAATATATATATATATATATATACATATATACACATATATAATTGTATTTCACTATAATTGATTTCCATTAAAATCTTCTACGTTTCATATATCTGAAATCATTTTTTTCTGAGAAGTGATACATAAGTTTTACCAGACTTTCAAAGTCTGGTGAAACAAAAAAGATGTCACAAAGCTCGTCTAGTTCAACTCCTTCATTTACAGATGAGGAAATTGAGGCTCAGTGAAGGTAAGCAACTTGCTGCTGATCATACAGGTAGAGCAGACAATAGAAAAGCTGGTATACAAACTGAGGACTTATGACAGCTAACACAGCACATTTTTTTTGACTCCTTGCCCTATATCACACTACCTCCCTCCAACCTTGATCCTCTAATTTCTACATCTCTAGTATTTATATATTGTTGTTATTATTTTAATCTTCATGATCCTATTTGGTGTTTGCTTTTAAAGATATTGGCATGGTTTGCCATTTCAATCTCCTATTATTTACTGGTACCCATCAAATTATCATAGGACTTTCTAAAACTCTAAATAAATGTCTGCAGGAGTGTCGGTTCTTTTGATTGTAAGTATAAGGCTGAATAAAACTTCATAGAAGACTTTAATCTATGTAAGGAAAAAGGAGTATATATAGAGCTTTCAAACTTGAACTCTATCAGGAACAATGTAAACTGAGTCTTTTTTATTTTTTTTTATTAAAACTTTTTTTATTTGCATGGGTAATTTTTCAACATTGACCCTTGCAAAGCTTTCTGTTACAAATTTTTCCCTCCTACCCCCACACCCTCCCCTAGGTGGCAAGAAGTCTAATACATGTTAATTATGTTAAAATACTTGACAAATCGAATATATATATATATATATATATGTATATATGTATATATATAGTTACCTTGCTGTACAAGAAAAATTGGATATACAAGAAAAATAACCTGAGAAGGAAAACAAAATGCAAGCAAACATCAACAGAGAGCGTGAAAATGCTATGTTGTGGTCCACCCTCAGATCCCAAAGGTCTCTCCCTGGATGTATATGGCTTTCTTCATCACTGAACAATTGGAACTGGTACAAAATATCTCATTGCTGAAGAGAACCATGTCCTTCAGAATTGATCATCATATAATCTTGTTATTGTGTACAATAATCTCCTGATTCTGCTCATTTCACTCAGTATCAGTTCATGCAAGTCTCTCTAGGCCTCTCTGAAATCATCCTGCTGGTCATTTCTTATAGAACAATAATATTTCATAACATTCATATACCATAATTTATTCAACCATTCTCCAGTTGATGGGCATCCATTCAGTTTCCAGTTTCTAGCCACTACAAAAAGGGCCACCACAAACATTTTTGCACATGTGGGTCCCTTTCCTTCCTTTAAGATCTCTTTGGGATATAGGCCCAATAGAAACAATGCTGGGTCAAATGGTACGCACAGTTTGATAACTTTTTAAGCATAGTTCCAAATTGCTCTCCAGAATGGTTGAATCTATTCACAGTTCTACCAACTATGTATCAGTGTCCCAGTTTTCCCACATTCCCTCCAACATTTGTCATTATGTTTTCCTGTCATCTTAGCCAATCTGACAGGTATGTAGTGGTATCTCAGAGTTGTCTTAATTTGCATTTCTCTGATCAATAGTGATTTGGAGCACCTTTTCATATATAGAAATAGTTTTAATTTCATCATCTGAAAATTGTCTGCTAATATCCTTTGACCATTTGATTGGAGAGTAGCTTGAATTCTTATAAATATGAAACAATTCTCTCTATATATTTTAGAAATGATGCCTTTGTCAGAACTCTTAAATGTAAAGATGATTTCCCAATTTATTGCTTCCCTTCTAATCTTGTCTGCACTACTTTTGTTTATACAAAAAATTTTAACTTAATGTAATCAAAATTACATATCTTATGTTCATTTAAGTCCCAGTTCTTTTTTGGACACAAATTCCTTCCTTCTCCACAAGTCTGAAAGGTAAACTATTCTATGCTCCTTTAATTTGCTTATAATATCACTCTTTATATCTAAATCATAAACCCATCTAGATCTTATCATGGTATGTGGTGTTAGGTGTGGGTCAAGCCCTAATTTCTTCCATACTAGTTTCCAATTTTCCCAGCAGTTTTTGTCAAATACTGAGTACTTATCCCAAAAGCTGGGGTCTTTGGGTTTATCAAACACTAGATTGCTATAGTTATTGCCTTGTTTGTTCTGTGATCCCATCCGATTCCACTGATTGACCACTCTATTTCTTAGCCAGTACCATATGGTTTTGATGACCGCTGCTTTATAATATAGTTTTAGTACTGGTAAAGCAAGGCCACCTTCATCAGCCTTTTTTTTTTTCATTAATTCCCTTGAAATTCTTGACCTTTTATATGAATGTTATGGAATATTATTGCTCTGTAAGAAACGACCAGCAGGACGATTTCAGAGAGGCCTGGAGAGACTTGCATGAACTGATGCTGAGTGAAATGAGCAGAACCAGGAGATCATCATACACAGCAACAACAGTATTACATGATGATCAATTCTGATGGACATGGCTCTCTGCAACAAAGAATTGTCTCAAACCAGTTCCAGTTGTTCACTGAAGAAAACCATATACACCCAGAGAGAGGGAAATGAAATATGGACTACAACATAACATTTTCATGATCTCTACTGACATTTGTTTGCATTGTGTTGCCTTTCTCTGATTCTTTTTTTTTTTCTTGTAGATAGGATTTTTCTTGCATAACTTCTCAAGCATTTCAACATTATTAGCATGTAGTGGACTTCCTGCCATCTAGGGGAGGGGAGGGGACTGGGGGTAAAATTTGTAATGGAAAGCTTTGTAAAGATCAATGTTGGGGAACTACCCATACATATGTTATACAAATAAAAAGCTTTAACAAAAAAAAAAAAAAAGAAATTCTTGACCTTTTGTTCTTCTACATGAACTCTGCTGTTATTTTTTCTAGATCTGTAAGATAATTTCTTGGGAGTTTGATTGGTATGGTACTAAATAAGTAAATTAGTGTGGGTAATACCGTCATTTTTTTTTAATATATATATATTTGCTTGGCCTACCAATGAACACTTGATGTTTTTTCAACTGATTAGGTCTGACTTTATTTGTGTGGAAAGTGTTTTGTAGTTTAGTTCATATAGTTCATGACTTTTCTTTGGCAGATAGATTCCCAAATATTTTATACTATCAACAGTTACTTTGAATGGAATTTCTTTTTGTATCTCTTGCTGCTGAACTCAGTTGGTAATATATAAAAATGCTGATGATTTATGTGGGTTTATTTCATACCCTGCAACTTTGCTGAAGTTGTGAATTGTTTCTAGTAGTTTTTTCTTTGAGTCTCTAGGGTACTCTAAGTATACCATCATATCATCTGCAAAGAGTGATAATTTGGTTTCCTCATTACCTACTCAAATTCCCTTAATCTCTTTTTCTTCTCTTACTGCCAAATCCAACATTTCTAATGCAATATTAAATAGTAATGGTAACAGTGGGCAGCCTTGTTTCATTCTTGATCTTATTGGGAATGGGTCTAGTTTGATGCCATTACATATGATGCTTCCTGATGGTTTTAAATAGATGCTACTAATCATTTTAAGGAAAAGCCCATTTATTCCTATACTTTCTAGTGTTTTAATAGGAATGGATGTTGGATTTTATCGAATGCTTTTTCTGCATCTATTGAGTAATCATGTGATTTTTATTAGTTTGGTTATTAATATAATTGATTATGCTGATAGTTTTCCTAATATTGAACCATCCCTGCATTCCTGGAATAAATCCTGCCTGGTCATAGTGTATTATCCTGGGGATGACTTTCTGTAATCTTATTGCTATCTTATTTAGGATTTTTGCATCAATATTCATTAGGGAAATTGGTCTATAGTTTTCTTTCTCTGTTTTCACCTACCTGGGAGCTATCAGTATAATATAAGGAATTTGGTAGTACACCTTCTTTCTCTATTTTTTCAAATACTTTATATAGTATTGAAATTAATTGTTCTTTGAATGTTTGGTAGAATTCACATGTAATTCCATGTGGCCCTGGAGATTTTTTTTTTCTTAGGGAGTTGATTAATAGCTTGTTCTATTTCTTTTTCTAAAATAGAGCTATTTAAATATTTTATTTCCTCTTCTGTTAACCTGGGCAATCTATGTTTTTGTAGATATTCCTCAGTTCATTTACATTATCAAATTTATTGGCATAGAGTTGGGCAAAATAACTCCTAATTATTGCTCTAATTTCCTCTTCATTGGTGGAAAGATCTTCCTTATCATTTTTGAGACTAACAATTTGATTTTCCTCTTTCCTTTTTCTAATCAAATTACTAAAGGCTTATCTATTTTGTTTTTTTTTTTTCATAAAACCATCTCAGTTTTATTTATTAATTCAATAGATTTGTTATTTTTGATTTTATTAATCTCTCCTTTTATTTTCAGAATTTCCAATTTGGTATTTAATTGGGGGTTTTTAATTTGTTCTTTTTCTAACTTTTTTAAAAGTAAGCCAAACTCGTTGAGCTTCTCTTTCTCTATTTTATGCAAGTAAGCATCTAGAGATATAAAATTATCCCTTATAACCACTTTGACTATATCCCACAAATTTTGATATATTGTCTCATTATTATCATTCTCTAGCATTAAATTATTAATTGTGTCTATGATTTGCTCTTTGACCCATTTATTCTTTAGGATTAGATTAATTTCCAATTAACTTTTGGACTATTTTCTCCTAGCCTTATATTGCATGTGATTTTTATTGCATCGTGATCTGAAAAAGATCATATTTATTATTTCTGCCTTTCTGCATTTGATTTTGAGGTTTTTATGCCCTAATGCATCATCAGTTTTTGTAAAAGTTCCATAAACCACTGAGAAAAAAGTAACTTCCCTTCTGTCTCCATTCAATTTTCTCCAAAGATCTATTGTAGCTAACTTTTCTAACATTTTGTTTACCTCCTTAACTTCTTTCTTATTTATTTTGTGGTTTGATTTATCTAAATTTGAGAGAGCAAGATTGAGATCCCCCACTAGTATAGTTCTGCTGTCTATTTCTTCTTGCATCTCTCTTAACTTCTCCTCAAGGAATTTGTATTCTATGCCACTTGGTGCATATATGTTTAGTATTGATATTGCTTCATTATCTATGGTACCCTTTAGTAAGGTATAGTTTCCTTCCTTATCTCTTTTAATTAGATCTATCTTTTAGATCTGAGATCAGGATTGCTACCCATGCTTTTTTTTGTTCACCTGAAGCATAATAGATTCTGCTCCAGCCCTTTACCTTATCATTATGCTTTAAATGTGTTTCTTGTAAACAACATATTGTTGGATTCTAGCTTTTAATTCAGTCTTCTATCCACTTCCACTATATGGGAGAGTTCATCCCATTCACATTCACAGTTAAAATAATTAATTCTGTATTTCCTGCCATCTTATTTACCCTAGGTTATGCTTTTCTCTTTTCTATCCCCCTTCCCTCCTCCTCAGTATTTTGATTTCGATGACCACCTCTCTCAGTCTTTCCCCTTTAGAGTCCCTTCCCTTTTTTCCACCTTTCCCCTAATTCTTCTTTTTTCCCTTCTATTTGTTTTTTCATTTCTTGCCCCCCTTTCTCTCCTATTTCCCTATAAGGAAGGAAAAGTTTCTCTGTGAAACCAAATGTGTCTGATATACTCTTTTAGAGTCCAATCTGATGAGAGTAAGATTTACACAATGCTCACCCCCCTCCCTTCTTTCCCTCAATTATATTAGGTTTTCTTTGCCTCTTCATGAGATTTTACCTTACTTTTACTTCCTTTTCCCTCTTTTTCCAGCATGATAGTCCTTCTACTTCTAGTTTCTTTTTCATATTATCAAAGTAAAATCAAATTATATCCCCATTCTATAAGTATACCCATAGTAGATATATTGTTCTGAAGAGTTCTTTCCTTTTTATCTTTTTATGCTTCTCTTGAGTTCTGTGTTTGGAGGTCAAATTTTTTGTTCAGATCTGGTCTTTTCATTAGAAATAGGTGAAATTCACTTATATCACTAAATGTCCATCTTCTTCCCTGGAAGATAATGCTCATTTTAGCTGGATAGGTTATTCTTGGCTGTAATCCTAATTCCTTTGCCTTTGTGGAATATCTGATTCCAGGCCCTTCGATCCTTTAATCTGGTAGCTGACAGATCTTGTGTGATTCTAATTACAGTTCCTTGGTATTTAAACTGTTTCTTTCTAGCTGCTTGCAATATCTTTTCCTTGGTGCGATAGTTCTGAAATTTAGCCACAATATTTCTTGGGGATTTAATTTTGGGGTCTCTTTCAGGAGGTGATCTGTGAATTCTTTCGATGGTGATTTTGCCTTCTAAATTCTAAAGATTCTAAAACATCAGGGCAGTTTTCTTTCATGATTTCTTGGAAGATCGTGTCAAGGTTCTTTTTTTCATCATGGCTTTCAGGAAGTTCCATAATCCTTAGATTGTCTCTCCTGGATCTATTTTCCAGGTCAGTTTTTTCCTAGGAGATATTTCATATTTTCTTCTATTTTTTCATTTTTTTTTGTTTGACTGATTCTTGTAGTCTTAATTGAGTCATTCACTTCCATTTGTTCAGTTCTAATTTTTAATGTATTATTTTCTTCAGTTACCTTTTTAGCTCCTTTTGTAACTGGCTAAATGAATTTTTTTTTGTTCATTGCATGCTTTTTCCATTTCACCAATTTTGTTTTTCAGTGAATTTGTGTCTTTTTCATATCTCTTTTGTAGGACATTATACACTTTTTCCATTCCTTCTTGCAATGATCTCATTTCATTTCCCCATTTTTCTTCTAACTGTCTTTTGAGATTCTTTATGCAATCTTCCAGGAAAGCCTTGTGAAATGGGGACCAGCTCATGTCTCCCTTTTTGGCTTCCTCTGGAGTTGCTTTTCCTTTATGAACCTCAGAATCTGGGGTCTGTTCTCCTAGCTTTCCATAAAAGCTATCTATGGTGAGACTTCTTTTTTGTTTTTCATGCATTATTTAAAAAAAAATAGCTTGAGGTGTATTTCAAGCAGAGGAGTGGCAGCTGCTTTAATTTGCCCTGAGGCAGTTTGGCTGATTGACTTCTGGAGTTGGGCTATCTGTGCCTGGTCCCCTGTTCTCAGTGGTTTACAATCTAATTTTTACAAAAGGCAGATATCCCAAAACACCTGCCTACAGCGGGTAGAGTGGCCCAAGAATCTCACAGGGACTTCCCAGGTGCTTAGAATCTGCCTTGCTGAGTCCTGGTCCTGGTTTCCTGCCCTGTCTCCTAGAACTGCCATCTGAGCCCAGCAAACTCACCAACCCCCTGCCCATCTGAAATAGACCTGTTCCAAAGCTCTTCCAAGGTAGCTTCCTCTGGGAATGTGTTGTAGTCCAAATATTTGGGGGAGCTTTGACTCCAGAACCAGTTTAGAGGATTAATCTGCTGTTGGTTTGAGAGAAGGTCAAAGGAGATCACAGAGAGTCATGTCTGCACTCTGCCATCTTGGCTCCATCAAATCTTTTGACATTAAAATGCAGCTATAATGATCATGGGTATTCATATAAAAATATCAGCATCCAATGTGCTATCTTTAGTTTCTTCACAAAAACCACCATAGAATTTTAGAACTATAATAAGCCTTGGAGATCATAAAATCCAACCTAATCATTTTGGATTTAGAGAAAATAAGGGTTATAGAGATGAAATTGCTTTATCAAGTTCTTACAGTTAGTAAGTAACCCAACTAGGGATCAAGAACAGGTCTCCTAATCTTCACTCAAGGATTCTTTTGGTCAATCAACAAACATTTATTTTTAACCTTTAAGTAATAATAATATAATAATAATATAATTATAATAAGCCATGAGCTAGAGGTACAAATTAGATATCCAGTGCTATGGACTGGAGTTACAAAGACATAAATCAATGGTCCCTACCCTCAAGATGTTTACATTCTATAGAAGCAGAAAATATGCATACATAAAAGTATGCACAAAATTAGTACATGCAAATTATATACAAAGTAAATACAAGTAATTGATGGAAAAGCCATTAGCAGCTGAGGGGATATAGGAAATATGTCATGGGGTGCTTGAGCTGAATCTTGAAGGAAACTTGGGATTCTAAGAGGCAAGGGTAATGAAGGTGTTCATTTTCCCTACGTTATCACTTCACTTTCTTTAATACTCAGAATCACCATAAAACTCAGCATCGCAAGACTCCCTCAGCACCTTTCTTTTTAGAGGAAACTTTGTCCCTTCACAGAGAATCATACCTTTTATAACCATTACCATGACAACCAACAGCAGAAGTCATGATATTACCTTACAAAAAATAGAATGAAAAATTAAAAAGTCAGATAGCATTGACAGACAACTTTTTTGTAGTTAATAGGTAATTCATTAGAACCAAACTTTTGTCTTGATCTCGTTTTGTGTTATTGACTGTGAATGTCTGATTATCCCATTCATAAGGAGAAAAGAATGAAACATTGAGTAAATGTAACTCTGAGGTGTCTGACTATATTTATGTAACCATTCAAATGCTCTGATCACATCATTCTAAAATGTTTGTTTGTTGGTGATAACAAAAGACTCATATTTTGTGGAAGCCATACTCTTTTCCTTTGCTGCTTATCAGGAAGGAAAATCTCTATCCAAAACAAATGGTCCAATGCCATTTTGTATTTTGAGATGTAGTGATAGTGGGATCGATATATGTAGTATGGCTCCACCTGTTTTTGAGTTGCTCAAAGGGAGACCAAATAGGCAATTCTAGTCTCTTTTTTCCCCAACCCTTCTCCAAGGGAGACTTTTTTCCTGCCAAAAGGAGAATTAAGAAGTTGAGACTAAAGACTACTTTGCTTTCCTCAAAGGATGCCCAGGGCTAGAAGTATATCTGTCTGCTCTCTTAACTATTATTAGGGGGTATGATCAGATTCTACTTAATTTCTGTTTACTTTGTTATTTCTGAGGGAGGAAGGAGGAACCCAAGATCTATATCCAAACCTTCACTCTTTTCACCAAATACCAATTCCATAGTCAACACAGAGAATATCAAGGAAATCCATTTTTTTTTTCAAAATGATAGTAAAGTAGAAATTAAATAAAATATGCATAGGACAATATATACCAGACAATACAAAATGAAGGAGCATTCATTAGGAAAGAGGTAGCTCAATTTAACCAAAAGAGAAAGCTCTAGATCTCATCCAGAGGGAAATTCTTTATGGTTTATAGGGTAACAAGCCCAGACAAGGACATGTTGGAAACTGCTACCTGCTTTTATATTTTTCCCGAGTATTCCTTCAGCAACCTAAAATAGGGTTAGTCTTTACCATTTTCTCTCTCCAAGGTAAAATCCAGGAGCTCCCAAAGGAACTTGATGCTCAAAGAAGACTTGAAGCTTGATGAATTCCCAAAGGGGACTGATCCTATTGGTTCTTTTTTTTTCATCTTTCCTTTTTAAAAAATTTTATTTAACATTTTATTCTCTCCAGTTAGAATGTAAAACAATTTTTAACATTTGTTTTTAAAGGGGGGTGGAGCCAAGATGGCGAACTGCACTCAGCGTTCTCTGTGAGCTCCTGAGACCTTCCCTCAGACACAGACAAATTGAGCCTCCAAACTGGTTCTGGAGTGAGGGCGCCACCAAACACTTGGAAATTCTGAAAATAAAAGGTGAGATTAATAAAATTGAAAATAAGAAAACTATTGAATTAATAAAACTAAGAGTTGGTTTTATGAAAAAACCAACAAAATAGATAAGCCTTTAGTTAATTCAATCAGAAAGAGGAAAGAGGAAAATCAAATTGTTAGTCTCAAAAATGATAAGGGAGAACTTTCCTCCAATGAAGAGGAAATTAGAGTAATAATTAGGAGTTACCATTTGCCCAACTTTATGCCAATAAATTCGATAATCTAAATGAAATGGAGGAATATCTACAAAAATATAGATTGCCCAGGTTAACAGAAGAGGAAATAAATTATTTAAATAGTCCCATTTTAGAAAAAGAAATAGAACAAGCTATTAATCAACTCCTAAGAAAAAATCTCCAGGGCCAGATGGTTTTACATGTGAATTCTACCAAACATTCAAAGAACAAGTAATTCCAATACTATACAAACTATTTGAAAAATAGGGACAGAAGGTATACTACCAAATTCCTTCTATGAGACCGATATGGTGCTGATAGCTAAACCAGGTAGGGTGAAAACAGAGAAAGAAAACTATAGACCCATTTCCCTAATGAATATTGATGCAAAAATTTTAAATAAGATTTTAGCAACGAGATTACAGAAAGTTATCTCCAGGATAATACATCTTGACCAAGTAGGATTTATACCAGGAATGCAGGGCTGGTTCAATATCAGGAAAACTTTCAGCATAATCAATTATATTAATAACCAAACTAACAAAAACAATATGATTATCTCCATAGATGCAGAAAAAGCATTCGATAAAATCCAACACCCATTCCTATTAAAAACACTAGAGAGTATAGGAATAAATGGGCTTTTCCTTAAAATGATCAGTAGCATCTACTTAAAACCATCAGCAAGTATCATATGTAATGGAGACAAACTAGAACCATTCCCAATAAGATCAGGAGTGAAACAAGGCTGCCCACTGTCACCATTACTATTTAATATTGTATTAGAATGTTAGCTTTGGCAATAAGAGAAGAAAAAGAAATGAAAGGAATTAGATTAGGTAATGAGGAAACCAAATTATCACTCTTTGCAGATGGCATGATGGTATACTTAGAGAATCCTAGAGACAACTAAAAACTACTAGAAACAATTCACAACTTTAGTAAAGTTGCGGGATTCAAAATAAATCCACATAAATCATCAGCATTTTTATATATTACCAACAAAGTTCAGCAGCAAGAGATACAAAAAGAAATTCCATTCAGAATAAGGGATGATAGCATAAAATATTTGGGAATCTATCTGCCAAGAAAATGTCAGAAACTATATGAACTAAACTACAAAACACTTTCCACACAAATAAAATCAGACCTAGTCAATTGGAAAAACATTAAGTGCTCATGGGTAGGCAGAGCGAATATAATAAAAATGAGAATACTACCCAAACTAATTTACTTATTTAGTGCCATACCACTCAAACTCCCAAAAAATTATTTTACAGATCTAGAAAAAATAGTAGCAAAGTTCATTTGGAAGAACAAAAGGTCAAGGATTTCAAGGGAATTAATGAAAAAAAAAGAAAGATGAAGGTGGTCTTGCTGTACCAGATCTAAAACTATATTATAAAGCAGCAGTCATCAAAACCATTTGGTACTGGCTGAGAAATAGAGCAGTCGATTAGTGCCATAAAATAGGATATCAGGACAAGCTAGGTAATAACGTTAGCAATTTAGTGTTTGATAAATCCAAAGACCCCAGCTTTTGGGATAAGTACTCACTATTCGGCAAAAACTGCTGGGATAATTGGAAACTAGTGTGGAAGAAATTAAGGCTGGACCCACACCTAACACCACACACCAAGTTAAGATCTAAATGGGTTCATGATCTAGATATAAAGAGTGATATTATAAGCAAATTACAGGAACATAGGAGAGTTTACCTCTCAGACCTGTGGAGATGGAATAAATTTATGACCAAAGAAGATCTGGAACTCTTAATTGAACACCAGATAGATAATTTTGACTATATTAAGTTAAAAAGTTTCTGTACTAACAAAACTAATGCAGACAAGATTAGGAGGGAAGCATCAAATTGGAAAATCATCTTTACATTTAAGGGTTCTAGGAGATCATTATACACAGCAACAAGACTATACAATGATCAATTCTGATGGACATGGTTCTCTTCAACAATGATGTGATTCAAACCAGTTCCTATTGTTCAGCGATGAAGATAGTCATATACATCTAGAGAGAGGCCTGTGGGAACTGAGTGTGAACCACAACACAGCATTTTAACGCTTTCTGTGAATATCTCCATGCATTTTGTTTTCCTTCTTAGGTTGTTTTTTCTTCTTCTCTTTCTAGATCTGATGTTTCTTATGCAGTAAAATAACTATATAGATATGTATACATATATTGTATTTGTCATATAATTTATCCTATTTAGCATGTATTAGATTACCTACCTGTCATCTAGGGGTGGGGGTGGGGGGAAGGAGGGGAAAAGCTTGGGGAAAAAAAAGTTTTTGCAAAGGTCAATGTAGAAAAATCACTCATATGTTTTGTAAATAAAAAGCTTTATTAAAAAACATTTAAGGGTTCTGATAAAGGTCTCATCTCTAAAATATATAGAGAATTGTCTCACATTTATAAGAATTCAAGCCATTCTCAAATTGATAAATGGTCAAAGGATATGAACAGACAATTTTCAGATGATGAAATTAAAATTATTTATAATCATATGAAAAGATGCTCCAAATCACTATTGATCAGAGAAATGCAAATTAAGACAACTCTGAGGTACCACTACACACCTGTCAGATTGGCTAAAATGACAGGAAAAGATAACGATGAATGTTGGAGGGGATGTGGGAAGACTGGGACACTGATGCATTGTTGGTGGAGCTGTGAACGGATCCAACCATTCTGGAGAGCAATTTGGAGCTATGCTCAAAAAGTTATCAAACTATGCATACCCTTTGACCCAGCAGTGGTTCTATTGGGCTTATATCCCAAAGAAATCATAAAAGAAGGAAAGGGCCCCACATGTGCAAGAATGTTTGTGGTAGCTAGAAACTGGAAACTGAATGGATGCCCATCAATTGGAGAGTGGCTGAATAAATTATGGTATATGAATGTTATGGAATATTATTGCTCTGTAAGAAACAACCAGCAGGACGATTTCAGAGAGGCCTGGAGAGACTTGCATGAACTGATGCTGAGTGAGATGGGCAGAACCAGATCGTTGTACATGGCAACAACAGTACTATATGAGGATCGGTTCTAAGGGACATGACTCTCTTCAACAATGAAATGCTTCAAACCAATTCCAATTGTTCACTGAAGAAGGCCATATACACCCAGAGAGGGATGTGAAATGTGGACCACAACATAACATTTTCATGTTCTCTATTGATGTTTGCTTGCATTGTATTTCCTTTATCGGATTATTCTCTCTTATAGATACGATTTCTCCTGAACAAAAAAATAATGTGTGGCAATAACTATACATATATTCGATTTAAGTATTCTAACATAATTATCATGTAGTCGATATCCTGCTATCTAGGGGAGGGGCGGGGAGTAGGGGGGAAAAATTTGTAAAAGAAAGTTTTGTAAGGGTTAATGTTTAGGAATTACCTATACATATGTTTTGCAAATAAAAAGTATTAATAAAAAAAACATTTGTTTTTAAAATTTTGAGTTCTAGATCCTCTCCTTCCCTGCCTTTCTAGCAACTCTCCTCCCCCATTGAGAAGGCACATCATGTTGCAAAAGAGAACATAGATGTCCCTACCAACACCAAAATAAAACTCAAGAAAAATATTTTTTTAAAAGTATGCTTCATTTTGTATTCAGACACAATCAGTTCTTTCTCTTAAGTTGGATAGCATTTTTCATCATAAGTTCTTCAGAGTAGTCTTGGATCAATGTATTGCTGAGAATAGCAAAGTCATTCACAACTGATCATCCTAAATATTGTTATTATTTTGTACCTAGTACATTTCACTTTGTATGAACTTATGGAAGTCTTTCCAAGCTTTTCTGAGAGCATCCTATTACACCTTGCCACAACTTACTCAGCCATTCCCCAAATGATAGGCACCCTTGAATTTCTAATTCTTTGCCCTTTGAAAAGAGCTACTATGAATATTTTTGCACAAATGGGTTCTTTTCCTTATTTAAAAAAATCTTTTGAGATATATGCCTAATAGTGGTATTGTTAGGTCAAAAGATATGCATGAATTTATAGCCCTTTGCAAATAGTTCCAAAATGCTCTACATAATGGTTGTGTGGTTCACAATTCCACCAACAATTCATTAATGTCTCATTTCCTTCTCATATTCCTTCCAACATTTGTCATTTTCCTTTTCTGTCCCATTAGTCAATTTAATAGATATGAGGTAGTATCTCAGCATTTTAAAAAAATTTTCATTTCTCCCATCAATAGTGAGTTAGAGTATTTTTAATATGTTATAAATAGCTAGATTACTTGATCTGAGAACTTTTCATATCTTTTGATCTTTATAAATTAAGGAATGTCATATTTTTATGTGTGACTCAGTTTCCTATATGTTTGAGAAATGAGGCCTTCCCTCATTTCTATAATATATAGAGAATTGACTCAAATGTATAAGAATTCAAGCCATTCTGCAATTGATAAGTGGTCAAAGGATATGAACAGTTGTCAGATGAAGAAATGAAAACCATTTCTAATTATATGAGAAGGTGCTCTAAATCACTATTGAACAGAGAGAAATGCAAATTAAGATAACTCTGAGATACCACTACACACTCCTCAGATTGGCTAAGATGATAGGAAAAGACAATGATGAATGTTGGAGGGGATTTGGGAAAACTGGGACACTAATACATTGTTGGTGAAACTATAAAGGGATCTAGCCATTTTGGAGAGCAATTTGGAATTATGTTCAAAAAGTTATCAAAGTGTACATACCCTCTGATCCAGCAATGTTTCTACTGGGTTTATATCCCAAAGAGATTTTAAAGGAAGGAAAGGGACCCACACGTGCAAAATTCTTTGTGGCAGCCTTTTTCATACTGGCAAGAAACTGGACGCTGAGTAGATGACCATCAGTTGGAGAATGGTTGAAAAAGTTGTGGTATATGAATGTTATGGAATATTATTGTTCTGTAAGAAATGATCAGGAGGACGATTTCAGAGAGGCCTGGAGGGACTTGCATGAACTGATACTAAGTGAAATGAGCAGAACCAGCAGATCATTATACAAGCAACAACAAGATTATACAATGATCAATTCCTATGGACATGGCTCTTTCCAATAATGAGATGATTCAGGCCAGTTTCAGTGATCTTGTGATGAAGAGAGTCATCTACACCCAGAGAGGGGATGGTGGGAAATGAATATGGATCACAACATAACATTCTCACTCTTTTTGTTGTTGTTCCCTTGTATTTTGTTTTCTTACTCATTTACTTTCTTTTTTTTATCTGATTTTCCTTGTGCAGCAAGAGAATTGTATAACTGTTTGTGCATATTGGATTTAACATATATTTTAACATGTTTAACATATATTGTATTGCTTACCATCTAGGGGAGGGAGTGGGGAGAAGGAAGAGAAAATCTGAAACACAAGTCTATGCAATGGTCAATGTTGTCAAATTATCCATATATATGTTTTAAAAATAAAAAGCTTAAAAAAAGATAAATGAGGCCTTTATCAGAGAAACTTGCTTCAAGATTCTTTTCACAATTACTATTGTTAACTATATTCACCCTCCCTATTTATTCTATTCTCTTTTTCCTTTCACCTTGTCCCTCTTCAAAACTGATTTGTTTCTGATCATCCCTCCCCCAATATTCCCTCCTTTCTATTACTCTCCTCTCTTCTCTTATACCCTTCCTCTTCTACTTTCCTGCAGAATGGGATAGATTTCTCTACCCAAATAAGAATGCATGTTATTTCCTCTTTAAGCCAATTCTGATGAGAGTAAGGTTCATTCACTCCCCCTCTTTTCTATAGCAGGTAATTTCTGCCATTCTACCTCTCTTTTTCCTTTTCTCCCAGTACATTCTTCTCTCACACCTTAATTGTATTTTCTTAAGATATCAGTGTCCCAAGTTTTATGGGTTTTGTGCAGCTGTTTTCAGAGATCCTTCTAGAGACCTGTAAGTTTCTAGTTCTTCTGAGGTGGTATGATCCAAGCAGAAGTGTGTTTACTATTCTCCTAGCCTGTTCTCTGTTCTGTAAGCTACCATAAGCACTCTTTTCTTCCCTAGAACAATAAGGCATGTTTCCCTCCACACACTCTTGCTATACATGCTAATGTAATAGTATTCCTCCTCACCCTGGGGCTGTAAGTCAGAATTGCATCCCAGATATGAGTATGGGGCAAAGTAATTGAGTCCTACCTCAGTGCTGGCAAAGAGACCCCTATAATCTCCTTCTGACCAGCCGTTCAACCTCCTTATCATCTGTGGAGTGAGACTTTTGGAAGCCACTAGTGTCTTCTGTTGTTGAAGCTGCTGCTGCTGCTGCTGATTTAGTGGTTTTCAAGGTCCATTCCTGGTGTTCTGGGGTTCCCCTATCACGCCACTATTACAAACTTTTTTTGCTGAACTTTTAATCTATGGGCTGACAGGCCTGGAAACCACCACTGCTGCCACTGATTCAGAGGCGTCAAAGTAGACTTCTGGTGTGCTGGCACATCTTATGTTGGATGGCACTGCACTCCCATCCTGATGGTATGTTGTCTCATTATTGTCATTCTCCTGGATGAAATTATTGATTATATATATGATTTGCTCTTTCACCCATTCTGGAATCATATTTTACATGATTTCATATATATATATGTAATAGTATAATTTTTGTCTTCTCAGTGGGTTTAAAAAAGAAAACATGGAAATAGGAAATAAAATGTCATGTGTTAGAAACAGCAAAAAGGGCAATTTGGATGGACCACAGTATGTGTGAAGGAGAGTGATGAAGTGTGTGATATATGTTTTGCTTGAGTTCATATGTAAAAATAAATAGATAAATTTTCCATCTGATTGAAAAAAGGAAGAAGGAAGGAAGGAAGGTAGAGAGGAAGGAAGAGAAGAAGGAAGGAAAGAAGGAAAGTAAGAAGGAAGAAAGGAAAGACTAAAAACAAAGAAAATGATATAGCCCAAGGCGCTCATTTTACAGGTAAGTAATTGCCATCCCCTTCTGTCTCCTGGTTTCTTTGACTACACCCAAGACTCAGATCAAGTCCTATCTTCCCCAAGCAGCCTTTTCTTTCCTTCTTTCATTCACCTTTTTTTTCTTTTTGTTGACAATTGGGGTTAAAAATACTTGTCCAGGGTCACACAGTTAATGAGTGTGGAAGGCTGGATTTGAATTCAGGTCCTCTTGACCCCAGAACCAGTGCTTTATCCATTTCATCACTTAGCTGCCCTTCAAGCCTTTTTTAAGTCTCTCAGTTGTTACTCCCAGATTATCTTCCATCTACTCTACATGTGTTTTGTTTGTACCTTGTTATTTACATATTATCCATCCTACTAGAATGTGAGCTCTTTGAGGCTAAGAAGTGTTTTTGCCTTTCTATGTATTCCTAGTACTAAGCAAAGTACCTGGCACATAGTAGATGCTTTAAAAATGTGTTCTTTGACTGGTTGACCAAAATGACTTGCCTAAAATTACACAAATTATAATAGAACCAAAATTCAAATATAATACCTCTAATTCCAAGTTTTTCCACAATACAATTCTTTCATCAATTATTTAGAGTTAAAAGATGGAACTCTAGGTAGAAATAAAAATCTTAATGGATTTGGTAAGATGGGGTGGGGAGAACAAAATCCTGAAAGTGGACTTATTTTTTTAAAGAAAGAATTAAGTCAATCAATAAACATTTGTTTTCTAAGTACTTGTGTTGGATCTGGTAATAGGTTCTAGATTTTTAAAAAAAAATTAAAAAGATATAAACAAAATAGTTATTGCCATCAAGGAGCTAACACAATTTTTAACTAAATATTCAACAAGTGTAAGTAAATTCAACATATATGCAAAGCGAATAGAAGGTAATTGTGTTGTTGGGGTGGGTTAGCAGCTGGGAAAATGGTGGTGGGCAGTAGGGAATGAACAATCATAAAGGCAATAATCCCAGTTGAGTTCTAAAGGAAAACTAGGGATAGGAGACAAATGAGATGGGAATACATGATGGGGGAGGGTGGGTGGGAGGTGAGGTAGGGGAGGGAGAGTGGGAAAGAAAGAAGGGAGGGAATGTTGTTCAGGGCACATAGATCAGAGGTAGGATGACATTTGTAAGATAGTTTAGTTAGACTCTAGATTGGATGAAGAAGCATAATGTTCAATGAATCTGAAAAGGCCTAGAGCCATATAGTAAAGAGTTTTAAATGCCAAACAGAGGAGATTACATTTTATTTTAGAGTCAGTAAGGAGCCACTGGAGTTTGGTAATGATGATGATGGTGATAAATAGCTAGCATTTATATAATGCTTACCGTGTGACATTTATAACAACTATCTCATTTGAACCTCATAACAATTCTGGGAAATGGGGGCTATTATTATCTCCATTTTACAGATGGAGAAATTGAAGCAAATGGGGGTCATGTTTCTTTTTGGTGGGTGTGTGCGAGAATGTGTGTGTTTCTGTGTGTATGTATGTGTGTTTAAGTGACTTGCCCAGGGTCACACAGTTAATAAGTTTCTGAGGCTGGATTTGAACTCAGTTTTTGGGGACTCTAGGTCTGGTGATATAAACATTGTATCAATTTTTTTTTATCTGGAGAGTGATATAGATTGTACTTTAGAAATATCTCATGGTTAGCTTTGTGGAGGAAAGAGTTAAAAAGGAGAAAGACCTGAGACAGAGAAATCAATTAAGAAGCTATTACAATAGTCCAGGCAAAAGTTGTTGAGGACCTAGACTAAAGTGAGAAAATGGAATATATGAAAAAGTAATGATAGAAGTAAACTTGACAAAAGAGTGAATATGGATATAGAGAGTGAGAGAAAGTGAGGAATCAAGAATAATTCCATGGCTTCAGGACATTTAAAAAACAATTTCATTCATATTACCATAATTCATATTACCATGTGCATAAACATATGTTTTTTACATTTTTATTTCTTTTATTTTTAATTTAGGGAATAAAATAAGTATTTCTATAACATAGGTTAATAAAAAAGATGATTACACATGAAACTGCTCATCTATTATGTACAAGTTTCTATTCTTTTTAAAAATATCATAAAGTTATGTAATTTTTTTCCTTTTTTCCCCTCCTCTTACCCTCTGCCCTAGAGATGGCTACCATTACACACACACACACACACACACACACACACACACACACACACGACACATATATATAAATCATAAACATCTTTTGAAAATATTCACTTTCAGTAGGAAGAAAAAGTAACAGGTTGCTGCATAAATGTAAGTCTAAGCCTTAGGCAGTTAGGTGGCACAGTGGATAAAATACTAGGAAACAGGAAGACAAGTTCAAATATGATCTAGACAATTACTAGCTATGTGTAACCTTAAGCAACTTATTTTACCCTATTTGCCCAAACTACTTCAATATTTCTGCCAAAACAAACAAACAAACAAACAACTCCAAATGGACTCACAAAGAACTGGACTTGACTGAAAAAACAATTAAATAATAACAAAATGCTTTTAAGAATTCTGGTTAGTAGTACCAAGGGTATATATTCTTACTCTAAATAAGGTGGTAGATTTTTCTTCTGAAGTATTGTCATTTCAAGGTTCTCGGTGTTTTAGAGACTACAAAATTAAGGTTTACTCTTCCTGTATTACTATATTTAAGTAGTTGTGTTTGCTTGGATAGTGCTTAGTCACAGGTACTGTAAATTTATTCTGTTGTTTTATAACTCATAGCGTGAGCTTCAGGACCATCGGCCCCTAGTAAGGAAAGAGTGAGTGCACTCCATGGGCTTAGAATTTTCTGCCTATTCATATCCTTAACCAAACTAAGTCTGTTTCCCAAGATGATTATGGAAAAAGAAAAATAACCTATAGGTTCTAAAATATTTTAGCAGTCCCTTTATGGTGATAAAGAACTGGAAATTGAGGAATGGCTAAAGAAACTATGGCATATGATTGTGATGAGTTCAATGATCTTAGAAAAACATGGATAGGCTTGCACAAAATAATGAAGAACAAATGATCAGAACCAAGAGAATGTTATATAAAATAACAGCAAATAACAACTGGGAGACTAAGTCATTTTGACTATTATAAATACTTAAGTTAACTACAAAGAACATATATAAAGGGAAGACACTATCTGCATCCAGAGAAAGAACTGATAAATTGAAATATGTATAGAAATATCTTCATACATATACATATTTGTATCTAATGATAGCCATTTCTAGGAGGGGGGAAGAAAAAAGGGGGGAAAGTATGTATTTTATTTTATGTAGTTAAAAACCATGTTTTTAAGAGGGTGGCTAATAAGCTTCAGTAATTGCCAAAAGGGTCCATGACACAAAAAATATTAACAATTTTTTGTACTTTAAATGGTCTCAAAAATCAAGAATTCTTGATCCTATGATTTATGTGTAGCTATGCACCTTTTACATTCCTCTCTTTATTGGAAGCCTCACTGAACCTTGATGCCCTTTCTCCTTCCTTCTCTATGTTGTTTCACTCAAGTTGTTCTGCTAGCCCCTATCATCCTATTCTGGTGTCAGAAAAAAAAGAAACATCTTTTTTTTTTCTTATTCCTTTTTTAGGCTGCACTCCAGACCTCCTCCATTGTATCCTAACTCCTCATCCTGGAAGCTTAATTCCAGTCCAGAATTCACTCATTGAAACTATCACCTCCTCTTTGATTTCTCCTACTAATTGGACAGATCCTCTCAGAAACTTCATTTAAAGAGACCCCCCAAATCAATGTCTCATTCCTCTCCAGGCTAAATTTTTAAATTTCTGTATCGACACTTTTTTTGCTCTTCCTTCAGCTTCCTGTATATATTTCTTTCTCCATTAGAAATAAATTCCTTGAGAGCAGAGACCCCTTCTGCTTATATTTGTATTTTCAGGGCTTAACTCTGTGTCTGGTATATAGTAAGAAATTAACAAATGCTTATTGATTTGTAAAAATTGCCTTAGAATAATTTATTAATTTCTAAGGTCCCTTCCCATCTTCCTACCTCCCCATCTCTAAGGAAAGAACTACACCAGTTCCTTTCCAAGGAACAAGTGAAAGTAATAAATGTCCCTATCAGTTTCTAAAAATTTGATCTAATTGAAAATCCCATGAATCTGCTTCCTACAAAACAATAACAAGAGTGCATCATGTTATAGAATCAATAAAAATTCACTGAAGCCATGCCTGAAACTTTTATGGAGCCTAGTAATCTTTTCCTAAGGACTTTATATATCTGGGATGTACGCCAGGGAAACCACATAATAATATTTAAGTAACATGTTCTTAGTCAATATAATTCTTTTCATATCTCCTACCCAAGTGTTAGAGAAGGGGAAGAATAAAGGAGAGGAGAGAAAGAAGAGAAGAGAGGAAACGAGATGTGAGGAAAGAAGAGAGAAGAGAAGAGGAGAGAAGAGAAGGAGAAGAGAGGAGAGAGAAAAGAAAATGGGAAATGATGAGAGGGGAGAAGAGTAGAGGGCAGAACAGGACACAGCATTTTCTGAACCCAGGACTATTTAACACTTCTCTATCTCTCCAGCATTATTTTAAACATTCTAATTCATTATACTTTATGGTCTAGAGCCTAGACAAACTATATTGTTAAGTCATTCTCCCCCCGCCCCCCTTGCATGGGATGTATGCATGGCATCCTACTGCACTGGGAGCTTCAGGTTTAGAATCAAATGGTTTCTTTCCTCACTTCATACATAGTACCTTGCATATCTTGTATGCACATCCTGCTCTATTTTAGATTATAGTTATTGCTGTACTCAATTTATCTCTCCTATTAAAGTGTGAGTACCTTTAGGGAAAGGGCTATATCTCATTTATTGACATACTGAGGTATCTCCTTCATTATCTTAAAACAACATACTGCACATATTAGGTACATAAAAGATCATGGTACCATAGGATTTAGAGCTGAGGCATCTTTAACACCAACTAAATAAACATCATCATCCTCTCCTCCATTTTACATATAAGGAAAATGAGTTTGAGACATCCAAAATAACGTTATATTCAGTAAAGGCAAAAACTGAACCTAGAACTATTGATATCCAAATCTAATGTTTTTCCTCTTGTAACACAACACTGTTTAATAAATGGTTCCTTGAATTGAATTCAATTGGATCATCAATAGTCATCCATTGCCAAATCTATTCAGATAATTGAATAACAACCTTTTGTGAGTTCTTTCTGAAATTTATGTGTTATTTTATCTTCCATCTGGACAAATAAGTCAAATAGCAGAATGGCTATGTTACCTGAAGACAAAGAAATACACAGAACAGTGTCAGAGAGATTGTGGAGAGAAAGATAAAGATCAGAATCTGGCTGGAAGCTCTCAAATAATCAAAATTCACTGTTGATCTGGAATCTGCATATAAATAACCTGGAAAACATGTTAGCACAGAGAGATGGCTTATAGTATTTGGTAAATGTAAAAGGCACATAATGATATTATAGAAAGAACACTAGATGAGTGAATTTTAGTCTTTGCTCTGATACTGATTAGGTATTTGACCTTAGATTAATTATCTTCCTGAGTTTCTTGGTTTTTCTTCTGTCTTCCTGATTGGTTTGTAGTAAGCAAATTGATTTATAAATTGTAAAGTACTATAAGAATAGCAGTTACTCCTTTTGAGTTGAATTACCCATGAAAAACTAATCAACTCAATTAATAGACATTTATTAAGAAGTATCTACTATGTGTCAGACTTTAAGGTAAGTGCTGGGGATACAAAGAGAATTAAACAGTCTCTACTATCAAAGAGTTTATACAAAGCAAGCTATAAACAGGATAAATAAGAAATAATTAACACAAAGCACTGGAATTAAAAGAGATTGGGGGAAGTTTCCTATAGAAGATGGGATTTTAACTGAAATTTAGAAGAATTCAGGCATGGGGGATGGCCAGAGAAAATAACTGAAGTCAAGGGATTGAGTGTCTTGTTTTTTGAATAACCAGGAAGCCAATGTCACAAGGAATACCAGTAAGAGAATAAGGAAGATTGATAAATTAGGAAGGAACAAGGATATGAAAGTCTTTGAATGCCAGACAGAGCACATTTTTATTTTATACTTCCAGGAAGCCACAAGATTTTACTGAATTTTAGGAGATGGAAAGGTTGCCTCCCATACCCCACCCCCACTAGATTTTTACATGATCAGACCTGAACTTTAGGAAAATACTTTAATAATTGAATGGAGGATGGTTTGAAATGGAAAAGACACTTCAGGCAGGCAGATCCAACAACAGGCTATTGCAATAATCCAGGTATGGGGTAAAAATGGCCTGCATTAGAATGATGGCAGTATCAGAGGAAAGAAGGGGACTCTTTTTGAGAGATATAGCAAAGGCAAAATTGATAATCTTTGCCAACATATTAGATATTCAGGGTATAAAACAGTGAGAAATTCAGTTACCTCCCAGATTACAAACTTGAACAACTGGTAAAATGGTATCTCCACAGAAAGTCTTCTTAAATTGTGGATTATGACTCCAAATGGGGTCACATAACTAAGTATGGGGATCAGAAAAAAATTGGCAATAGTAAAAGGTTTCTAAATGTAATGATCAAAAATTAGTTCAAAATTAGACATGTAATAAAACTGAGGTGTTTCTGGCAGTACTTATCAATGTTGCATTGTGTGACTTGACTGTAGCTTTGGTTCTGAATATGTAACACACACACTTTGCACTGCACATGCAGGAATGTTGCCAGAAACACCTTGGCTCAGATTCAAGATAGGGTCACATAAAACTTTCTCAGGTGAAAAAGGGTAGGAAAAGTTCAAGAAGTCCTGCTTTATAGTAATAGAGGATTGAAGGTTTTAGGAGGAAAGATGAGTTCTGTTTTGGATATGCTGAATTTAAGATATTTACAAGACATTCAGTTTGAAACATTTGAAAAAGAGTTGGAGACACAAATTTGGAGGTCAGCAGAGAAATTATAGAAGAATAGGTAGATTTGAAAATCATCAGCCTATAGAAGGTAATTAAATCCATGCTAGTTATTGAGATCACCAAGTGAAGTAGTATAGAAGAAGATCATGAGAGGGCATTCATGAGAAATATATAATTTAATGCCTACTACATGTAAGTTCTTTAGCCCCCCTCAACATGTGTAGATTCATGATATTTAAAACTAATATTATGACCCTTCTCTCTTTCAAGGACTCTTGTGACCAGGCTATCCTTTTGAAATATAAGTAGAGATGTTGAGATAACATTGGAGAAACAAAGTGTTGAGAAACCTTTGATCCCTTTATGAAATAGAAAAACCTCTCATGTTTAATTAGAAGGGATAAAGGAATGATCAGGTAAATAAATTGGTTATACCCCCTTAAGAGCTTTAAATTGCAAAATCCCAAGGCAATTTGGAAAGCATTAGAGAGTTCAAGAAGTTGCAATGACTTTAGAGGATTTCTCTGTTCTTCCCCTCTTCCATTGACTAAAATGTCTAAAAATGGTGTTATTAGCCCAAAGGGAGGTACTCCATCCAGTAGCTGGAAAGTAAGGGAGTTTGAAGCATTGTATACAAAGCAGACAAATTTATGTATTCCACACAAAGATGGATATGGAGAGGCAGTTACTTAAGACTTCAAAGAACAGGATTTCTGGAATCAAAGCACTGGCTATAGATTCAGAGAAAGTTATCTTTAACATTTTAGAGTATAGTAATAGAGAGTTTCAAAACTTCAGTATTCGGCTAAACAATCTACACAGCAGAGATGCCTATATTGAGTCTTTAATGATGTCTTTATAGGATAAAAGGACTCCAAGTTCTGGCAATATGAGAAAAGCCTTTGCAGCATGTGTTTCCCAATACCAAAGCTTTTTTTTTTTTTTTTTTTTTTTTTTTTTTTTTTTTGCCAAGGCAACTGGGGTTAAGTGACTTGCCCAGGGTCACACAGCTAGGAAGTATTAAGTGTCTAAAGCCAAATTTGAACTCAGGTTCTCCTGACTTCAGGGCTGGGGCTCTATCCACTGTGCCACGTAGCTGCCCCTACTAATGCATTTTTAATTCAAGTCCACTTTTTTATTATCTCATTTTAGCAAATGCCTTTGTGAAGACCTATATGCATCTTCTAACTAAATAATATTGGGAAGGATACCATTTGGATCTCATGATTTACAGGAATAAAAAAGCCCAGACCCACAGGACTTCCAGAACTTGTGATAGCAGTTGCCTAATGAGAACCCAAATAGAAAGTATGAGCACAAGTTGAGAAGTAACCCAAAGTAGGTGCTATAATGAAGGAATTTACACAAGATTCATTTGAGTTGCCTGTGAATTTTCAACTAGAGAGATTCTCTATCAATTATTATTCTACTTAGTTCTTTTATTACAAGGATCCACTGGGGGTGTGTGTGGAATTATTGGGTTGCTTCCCCCTCCACCATTTTGTTACACTGCAATTATATAGTTTTTTGGCATATATTCTTGATATCTAACCAGTTCTTTTGGTGTGACTTTTGAATGAATAAATCCTTAAATATTGATTTATACTATATTTCTGTACTCATTACAAGTATATTCAGTTATACTTTCCCAATCATGAGGTTAAGGAATTGCAGCTGCCCCCTCCCTACCCAATTCACATAAAATTTTTTGGCTCTTTCTATATACCAGAGAAAAAAGTATGAATTTTTTGTTGATGTTTTATGGAGTGTTTACTGTATCTTGCTGTAAAAATTTTATATATCTATGGTATTAAAAGATAAAATTATATTATTATTATATTTATATACTTTAATTATACAATACTATACATATATTTTTTCATTCCTGAGTTTCTAAATTTCTTCTATGTTGTATATTGGCTTTCTGTATCCTCTGCAACTTCAAGAAAACTCCCAAAAATTCTCATTTAATTTCTTGTGCTGCCACACAATATATTGAAATTCTGATGGCGAAAGTCATGATGTAAAAGGGATAGCTGTAAGCTAATATGGACAATATGGCTGTTGCATCCCCAGAATACTGATGACTGCAATTTTTTTAGATCACACTCTAGGAACTTATCCTTGTCCATTTTCTTTTTTTTTTTTCATTTTTGAGTAAACTTAGACTACCATGACATGAGCCCACATATTCCTTTTGAGAATCTTATGGATTTCAAGTTCATAGGATAAGTTTTGCTTGATGTCCTAGAAACTGTAAGTGATTAATTCCAAGTACTTAATATATTTTTTGAGATCTCCACACTCATATGGAACTATTTTTGTATTATTTTTACTCCTTTTATAAGGGTAAATTTGGACTTCCAGTTGAATTTCCTGTTTTAGAGATCCCTAAAGAAATTTTAGATGCTATGTATATTTTCACACCTAGAAAATTTTCATGCCCTCTCCCCAATATTAACCTGTTCTGTATTACATCCACTATAAAAAATAAGTTCTTTTGAGCTAGAACTATTTCATTTTTATCTCTTTATTCTTAAGCACCCATTATAGTGTTTTAAATATAGGACACTTAATAAATGCTTGGCAAATTAAAGTGATAATTTTTTCTGGTTGAATCAAGGAGTTCATCCTCTCAGAACTTTCCCATAACCTCCTTCCACCCCCATCCAGATGCCAAAGTTAGAGAAAAAAAAAAAACAGGTCTAAAATGAGAGAGTATGTGTAATCTTTTCTCATGTTTCCTTTGAAGTGAAAGGAAGATAAAGGTTTCACAAATGCCATAAAATTCTGGAATTGGAAGAGACCTTAGAGATCAACAAGTCAAACCTATCATTTGACAGCTGAGAAAAAAAAAAGAGGATTCCAGAAAGTCTGTGAGGCAATTTGAAATTTGAAAGTTAGAGAGATATCAGGCACTCTACACAAGAAGCATCCCCTCCTCCCCCCTCCATATATATATATATATACATATATATATATTATATATGGTCAACCAGTTTCTACAAAAGGGATTCTGGCTCTGCTACTTATTGTTTATTTGACCTAAGCAAGTGACTTTGACACTCAGAGCTTCAGCATTCTCATATGTAAAATGAGCAAGTGGAACTGGATGAGCTCCAACATCCCTTCCAGCTCTGGGTTTCATGATCTTCCTAAGGTCACACTAGTTCATGGCTGAGCCAAAACTAAAATCAAGGTCTTCTTATATTCAGTACACTTTTGTGGTTGTTGGTTTGTTTTTTGTTTTTTTTAACTATAGAATGCAGCCTTGAGACATGTTGCCATGGGGAATGAAGTAGGAGGATCTGGTTTATCTCTCAGCTTTTCCACTACAAAGAGAAACAAGAGGGGTAAGGAAATCTATAGGAAGATCTAACAATGCCAAAAGTCTAAGAACAAGAAAGCTAGGTGAGAATTTGATTACTGGAGAGAAATTACACTGACAAAAAAAAAAAATGACAGGAAGAGGTTGAACAAGTTAGATAAGGATCTGAACATCTGCTTGATCTCAGGATTCCAAAATGAAACAATGCATTCTGATGTTCACTCACCCCTTTTTCATGCTGGTAACTATATGTGATTTGGCCTCTTTCTCATTAAAGGGAATACTGATTGATTTCACCAGTAAATTTGCCTAGAATGGAAAATAGACTTGGTAATAGTGATTTTCCAATTTCTAACCTTTTAGTTTCTTCTTCTGAATTTTTTTTTGTTGTTGTTGCTGCTATTGTTATCACTAGTATCATTATTGACTCTTTGAAGTAATATGGGGGGACCAATATCAGAAGTACTTCCTCTCTGTACTCTGTCTTCTCTGTCACTGACATCTTTGTTTTGTTCCTAGGGTAGCTGTAGAGAAAATACACCATATCAAGGGGTTGGAACAAAAATTTAAGGCTTAAAAGAAAATGGAAAAATTTGAGTGTGTCCTGGTGGTACAAAAAAGTTTAACTTGGGTTTATTTTTAAATCTAGAGTTTTGTTTTGTTTTGTTTCATAACCAGAGTGTGTTAACAATGTGTGTGTGTGTTACTTATAAATGTAATTAAGATCTAGAAAAATAGTAGCAAAGTTCATTTGGAAGAACAAAAGGTCAAGGATCTCAAGGGGAATAATGAAAAAAAGGCAGATGAAGGTGGCCTTGCTGTACCAGATCTAAAACTATATTATAAAGCAGCGGTCATCAAAACCGTTTGGTACTGGCTAAGAAATAGAGCAGTCGATCAGTGGCACAGGATAGGATATCAGGACAATCTAGGCAATAACTTTAACAATCTAGTATTCGATAAACCCAAAGACCCCAGCTTTTGGGATAAATACTCACTATTCGGCAAAAACTGCTGGGAAAATTGGAAACTAGTGTGGAAGAAATTAGGGCTTGACCCGTACCTAACACCACATACCAAGATAAGATCTAAATGGGTTCATGATCTAGATATAAAGAGGAACTTTGTAAGCAAGTTAGAGGAACGTAATATAGTTTATCTCTCAGACCTGTGGAGATGGAATAAATTTATGTCCAAAGAAGACCTGGAACTCCTAATTGAACACCAGATGGATAATTCTGATTATATTAAGTTAAAAAGTTTCTGTACAAACAAAACAAATGCAGAGAAGATTAGGAGGGAAGCATCAAATTGGGAAATCATCTTTACATTTAATGGTTCTGATAAAGGCCTCATTTCTAAAATATATAGAGAATTGTCTCATATATATAAGAATTCAAGCCACTCTTCAATAGATAAGTGGTCAAGGGATATGAACAGACAATTTTCAGATGATGAAATTAAAACCATCTCTAGTTATATGAAAAGTTGCTCCAAATCACTATTGATCAGAGAAATGCAAATTAAGACAACTCTGAGGTACCACTACACCCCTGTCAGATTGGCTAAAATGACAGGAAAAGATAACGATGAATGTTGGAGGGGATGTGGGAAAACTGGGACACTAATACATTGTTGGTGGAACTGTGAACGGATCCAACCATTCTGGAGAACAATTTGGAGCTATGCTCAAAAAGTTGTCAAACTGTGCATACCCTTTGAGCCAGCAGTGTTTCTACTGGGCCTATATCCCAAAGAGATCTTAGAGGAGAGAAAGGGACCCACCTGTGCAAGAATGTTTGTGGCAGCCCTTTTTGTAGTGGCTAGAAACTGGAAACTGAAGGGATGCCCATCAATTGGAGAGTGGCTGAATAAATTATGGTATATGAATGTTATGGAATATTATTGCTCTGTAAGAAACGACCAGCAGGACGATTTCAGAGAGGCCTGGAGGGACTTGCATGAACTGATGCTGAGTGAAACGAGCAGAACCAGGAGATCATCATACACAGCAACAACAGTATTACATGATGATCAATTCTGATGGACATGGCTCTCTGCAACAAAGACTTGTCTCAAACCAGTTCCAATTGTTCACAGAAGAAAACCATATACACCCAGAGAGAGGGAAATGAAATATGGACCACAACGTAACATTTTCATGATCTCTATTGACATTTGCTTGCATTATGTTGCCTTTCTCTGATTCTTTTTTTTTTCTTGTAGATAGGATTTTTCTTGCATAACTTCTCAAGCATTTCAACATTATTAACATGTAGTGGACTTCCTGCCATCTAGGGGAGGGGAGGGCACTGGGGGTAAAATTTGTAATGGAAAGCTTTGTAAAGATCAATGTTGGGGAACTACCCATACATATGTTATACAAATAAAAAGCTTTAATAAAAAAATAAATGTAATTATGTATACTTATTCATTCCCATTTTACAGATGATAATGATACTAGTTAACATAAGGGAAAAGACCTTAGAGATGATTCAGGTACCCCTCTCATTTTTCTAGTCAAAACAGGGGAAAACTGATATCCTAAAAGATGAAATGATTTGATTGAAATCATACAGCATTTTAACTCAAAACTTTTATATTCTACCCTTAGGTGTTCCCTCTACTACTTAATTCTACCATCATCTCAAATTCCTTAAAAATCAAGATTTCCACTCTGTGTTGGCTTAATTTAACAGATAGCATTAATTTCTAGGAGAAATGAGAAGTTAGGTTCAGCAGGTGCGGCTAGATAGTACCATTGACAGAGCACTAGCCCCAGAGTCAAGAGGGCCTGAATTCAAATTTGACCTCAGACACTTAACACCTCTTAGCTGAGTGACCCTGAGCAAGTCACTTAACCCCAACTGCTTGGCAAAAACAAAAACAAAAACAAAAAAGAAAGAAAGAGAAAATGAGAGTTAACTTCAAAGACTGACAGTGCTGCATAGTGGGGAGGGAGGGAAGCCCAAGATTTGGTGATATTCAGAGGACTAGGCCTCAAATCCTAGTTCTGCAACTAATGAATTGTTTGGAATTGGGCAAGTCACCAAGTGAGCCTTCCATTCCTTATCCACTGAAAATGAAGGGGTAGAACCAGATAATCACTAAAGACCCCTTCAGATTTGAGACCATATTTTTAAGATTACATTTCCTAGAAAAATTTGCCACAGTCTTGTCAAATAAATTTTTGTGATAACTTCCCTTCACTCAACCAGATTTTTGGGGTACTTTTGCATTAGTCCTTAAAAAAAATTAAGTTTTAGTGATGTCATTGTTTTTTTCATTCATTTTCATTTCTGGAAATATTTCTCTCCCCATTCCTCCTGAACTGAATGTGACAAAGAAAAACAATTATGCAAAAATGGCCAACAAAGTAACCTAATCTGTCAAGGTATACAGTATTCTACCTTAATAGTTTCTTGACTCTGTCTGCCAAGAGTAGAGAAGTTTATATTACATCGACATAAGCTCCTTTCCCAATAGACTTGATGAATTTCAGGACTGGGTTATTTGACAACACTATACCAAATGACCTCCAGCCGCCTAGTGTTTCCTGCCTTTGTTATACCAGCTGTCCTTAGCAGATTAAGTCACATATCACTTCATCTTGAATCTAATTCAGAACTGCTTTCTCTAGTCATGTTTTCTTTTATCCCACTGAACCAAACAGACATTTATCTCTTCTGCTCTTTCACTACCTTGGACCTGTTCTTATGGTTGTCTATGAATTTTCTTTTCTGATGTTCTCATTATCCTCAAAGAATAGTGCAGGTCCCTAGAAATGGAGGCATAGAAAGGTGGGTTTATTTACTCAGTCATGAACTTAACAATTGACAGCCAGAACTTGAAACCCAGAAACTTATGCTTCATTCATCTCACATAGGATTAAGATTCAAATATTGAGAAACACTATAGAAGTCTTATTTTCATATAAGAAAACTAAAACCCTGAAAGAGTAAATAGCTTGTCTAAGTCACACAGATAGCCAAAGCTAGGAAGTGAATACCGATTGTCTAATTCCAAATCCAGTGTTCTTTCTACTGTAACATACCGTACCCTCATACTGTTTTTTTATTTATACTTTTTAAAAAAGTCTTCATTTAATACTTAAGCCACTTATGACAAAAATAGACCACTAAGCATCCATATCACAACTTTTATTAAACCAGAATTCCTTCTTTTTATTGGGTTATGTTCTATAATGCAGATAAAGACAGTTTCTTTTTATTCTTTCTCAGTGATGCCCAATTACTCCAATGAGTTTTTCTGAATTAGTGATCATCTCACAGAGGTAAACTTAGCTTAATTTATATGAATACTCCATTTGGTGCTCCTTAAACCACTTTTTTTTAAAAATTTTTAAACAAAAATTAAATACCTCTAGCATGAAAAGATCAGAAGCTCCGAGACGTTTACAGATTTAATGAAATCAGTGGGACTCTGAAACTTCTTTAATTCATCTGTTTGTAAAACAGCATTCGCAGCTACCAAGAACAAGACTAAAACTTGCTGATGTGAGATGTTTGCCATTACACAAACCTAATTAGAAAGAAAGTGAGTTAAGACCAAGCCTTACTTTATAAATTGCCTGGATCTGTTCCATCTTCATTAAAAATTACCAACAAACAAGCCATTTATCTTGTCTCCATTTGGAACTGTTTTCCTGATTATAAGCTTCTTTTGTCAGGCTTTTGTCCTTGATCTTTCCTTGAGCAGCACCTTGTATGTGCTCATCTATTGTCATCTAATACACAGTCTTCCTAAACCCATCTCTGAATTTTCCTCTTGATCTTGTATTTCCTATATCCTCCTTATGTCTTCTCATATCCTATTTACAGTTTTTCTGACTGCTAATTCAGATTGAACACAGAAGACTATCTCAACTTTTCTTCAACAACTGCCCATTATTTTCTTTGCTATAATTCCATCAGCTACTCGAGAATATGAGCCCAAAGGTTTTATACTTGTTTGTCTGTTTCTGCTTCATTTATCACTGCTAAGATGGTAGTGCCATTATTTGGATTCAGAAATGCTAAAATGACCAGATTCAAGAGTGGGCAGAATAATATTAACTTGAAGAGAGAAGTATCCTGTGATCTCTGCTTGGTCAGTTCTGGTTAGCAATTTTTATCAGTAACTTAGATGATGTACTGTAACATTATCAAATGGCAAAGTTGGTAGCAATAAGCATATCCTTTTAGGTCATAACAGGATAGAATAATTGGGTCAATCAATCAAAAATGGATCAAATTTTTATTGTTCCTCAACTTCTCATTTTTTCATGTTTTCTTGATTCCTTCCACATTTATATGTATTTTTGAAAAATCACCTGAACCATAATTTTTTTATTCCTTTTTCTGATGTTTTATTCATTTCTTTTTTTTTCTTCATGTGTTTTTCCAAGGTCAAATTTAAATGTTTTTGATCTGAAGCTTCTTAGAAATGTGTCATGCTATACTTATCAATATTGCAGAATGTCTTTCACATTGATTAGGGCTTCAATATGGTTTGTGTGTGTGTGTGTGTGTGTGTGTGTGTGTGCATACGTTTCTGTGTGTATTTCTTGTTTTCTCTCCTATTAGAATGTAATCCTTTAGCAAACTGGAATGGTTTTATTGTATTTGTACACTAGCAAAGTATCTGACAGCTAATAAGCATCTAAGACATGTTTGTTGATTGACAATACTTCCAGGCAAAAACTAAGCCAACAGAAATCTTCCTTTTTATTTTAAGAAAAAATATATAGGTTGTACACATGCAATCATTGTTATTTAACAGATACTGAGAGAAATATAGGGACCCTGTGTTCCAGGAGGCCTGTTTTCAGGCTATTTACTTGGAGGTTCTTTGCAATGAGAAAAAAATAATAGGGGTGGAGCTGTTTGTTTTTGCTTCTGCCTTTGACAAGAAAAGGGAGACTTTTCTGAAATATTAGCTTGAGGTTCAAAATTTTAATGGAGGACAGGAGCTGTATGTCTACACTGGTCCAAAGAGACCTCATTAGAATATTCCTCCATGGAGATCTATGCAGACTATGCAACAGACTGCTGCTGTTGTCAGACTTTTGAATCACTGTGTGCCTGTGTCTACTATTGCATTCCCAGAATGCCTATAGAATGCAGGCTTAATACTACCTTATTCCTCTCTTCTGATTAGGCAAATATTGATGCTGAGCTCTGCTTTTGCCCCATAGTCCTATTAGGTTAGTACCCAGTGCTATAATTCAAAGCTTGTTAAACTGTGGGTAAGGATCCCATTTGGGGCCATGTAATTAAATATGGGGACATGAAATTATGATTTACTTTCAGTAAATGTTTGATTTGTATAGCTATTTTATATACCTACATACCCAGAGTTGTACAAAAATTTCTCAAGCAAAAAGAGGTCACCAGTGAAAAAAGTTTAAAAAGCCCTGCAGTATAATTGATAAAAAGGTTTGTGCCAATACTCACTTTTCAGGGCTGCCTCAACCAAAGAGGCCCAAGCATAATCTGAAGATTTCCTAGTGGTTATAAGTTTCAGTAATATTCATTATATTCCATATCCATTATTCGGGGAATGTCAGAACCCTTAGATGACTAGAGGCAGATATGGCTCATTTGTCCAATCAGTCCATAAGTATTCATTAAGTACACATTATCTACTGGACATTGTACTAGGCATTGAATAGAGAGGCAAAAATAAAACTTTACTTTTCTTTAAGGACCTTATTTTCCATCAGGAAGACTTTGTATATTTATCTGTGGATACACACACACACACACATACACACACACACACACACACACACCTAAACAAACAAATACAGGATTTGGGGAGTATTTGAAAAGATTTTTTATAAAAAGTGGTACTTGAATTAGGTTTTAAAGGCAACATAGGAGTCTAAGGGATAGAGGTAACTGTATTTCGAAGAAGCAGAATTACTAATACAAAGACAAGAACTGTCATGTATAAAGAACAACAACAAAGCTGAACAATAACTGGGTGCAAATGGAAGGGGATGAGAGAGGAAATTATTATAAGTTTGGAAAATCAGGTTAGGACCCTGTTGTGATAAGCTTTAAATGCCAAACAGGGGTTGCATCTAACCTAGAGGCAATAAGAAGTCACTCACTTAAGTTTGTTGAACAGCGCAATGTTTCCTAAAAACAGGTTGAACTTGTTCTTTAGAAATATGATTTGGGCAGCTTTATGGAGGAGATGAGAGTCTAGTACAGAGATAATAATTAGAAGTTTATTGTAAACAGTCCATATTGTAAAAACTAGTGGAGTTATGGGGAGGGAAGGGAGTTAGGGAGGAGCTACTTGAGTAGAGAAAAGAGGTAAGACTCAAAAAAAATGTTGTGGGGCTAAAAACAGAATTTTGCAACAGATTTGATGGGGATAGTAAGCTAAATTAAGAAATCAAAGATGACAGAACTTTTAAACCTGGATGACTAGAAAAATGTGGCTGTCCTGGGGTATGCTGGAGTTATTTGAAAGCGACTGGAAAGGCTTGTTAAATTTTCAATATGAACATTTATATCTCATAGGAAGGTCACTAGTGCAAGGAGGGCTGAAATCTTGGGTCTCTGGAAAGTCAAGCAAGCTCCTTGCAAACTAGCATCACCAGGACATAGCATATCTAAAGGACAAAAAAGGTCAGGAACAACTTATTTGGATTGTCATTGTTTTTTTAAGTGTTGTCTCTTCTATGCTGACATTATCAAAAATAATAGCATTCCACACAAGATCTAGGTGTTAAAAAGAGCTACGAGTTGTGAGTTTTAGGGTTGGATAGTTGATATTTTAGAGAGAATCTATACCAAATGCTTCATTTTACATATAGGGAGAGTGGGAATATTAAGTGATTTTCTTTCAAGTTCATAGAGAAAGGAAGTAGCAAAGCTTTGGTATTTTGGCTCACAATTTCCTGTCCTTTCCATTCTACCAAGCTACCTCCTAAGAGCCTATTTTGTTATCTTAGCCTAAATTGAGATGGATAATTGTCATAAGTTTTAGTTAGATGTAGCTATGTGATACAGAGAATAGAGTGCTGAGCTTGGCATTAGGAAGACCTGAGTTCAAATGCAGTCTCAGACCTTAACTAGATGTATATCCTTAATCAGGTCACTTAACCTCCACTAAACTTAGTTTCCTCAATAGTAAAATGGGGTTAAAGTAAAAAGTACTTTGCTTCCAGAGTTATTGTAAGGATCAAATATAAGATTTGTAAAGTGCTTAGCAAAATACCTAGCATATAGTAGATTCTATATAAAAGTTTATTCCTTTACTATCCCAAAATTCCTTATAAAATTTAGGGTCTTAAACTTAATAGAGGATAATGTATGACCCATTTAGAAGTCACCAGATTGTTGCTAAGGCATAAAGCCTCACATCTAATTCTAAGTACCTTCAATTTTTGGATTATAATTTTCCTGATTGACCTAGAAAAGTAACCTATCTGAAGAAAGGAGGTAGAGTTTCTAGCCCATTAGTTGTCAGCACAATAGTCTCTAGGTAGAGAATATATATTAATTAAGGAAAGCCATTTTTTTAAATATTGTTACAGTGAGAATAGGGAGGAGAGGAATGTTAGAAGTTGCCACCTGCTTACTAGTAACATTTCAATCACTTTCATTCTCACACTGTATCACCACGGTAAAAAGTGAACTTTATCTCTCCAGTCATTTTGCAGATCTATTAGCCCTTCTTCCTTTTGCTTACAAATACAGATGCAATCTAGTAGTAACATTTCCATCACTTTCACTTTCACATTGTATCACCAAGGTAAAATGGTGAACTTTAACTCTCCACAATCATTCCACAAATCTCCTAGTCACTCCTTTTGCTTACAAATACAGATATAGTGGCTGTTAAGTGGTGACTCTGAACATGTCTCATAATCTTATTGGCCTCAGTTTCTTCATCTGTAAAATGAGCTGAAGAAGTAAATGGCAAATCCCTCCAGGATGTTTGCCAAGAAAACCACAAATGTTGTCACAAAGACTACATAATAACAGATAACAGTGAACTTTGTAGTGTAGATTAATCACCTCCATAGTGGTTCCAAAGAACCACAAGTTCCTTGTTTATTTATAAAGGGTGGGAAAGGGGATGAAATATTCTCCTCAATTTGGAAGACATTTAGGAATCTGCTTCCAAAAAGACATGGTGACATATAATAAAAATGTCCTCTTCCTCAATTTATAGCATGTCCTGTGGCCAATTCCAGTGTGTTAATCATGTGATGGGGTAAGCTGACTGATAATTAGCTGTGCAGAGAAAATTGGTGTACATCCAAAAGGGACTAGTCAGCTAGAGTGAGGGTCTTTTGGCTTTCTAGCTGTGAGGCATTGGAAAAAGAGGATTAGACTTCCAGGCATAGAATGGGATTTTAGCCCTCTCACCCAGAACTTCAATGGAACAAAGTACACAAAATCCTTCTGCTGCTCTATTATGTCTCTTCTTTTTTGAATTTGAATGATGGAGATTAGAAATGATAATGATGTTGTGGGTTTCAAAAGGAGTAAACCACCAGGAGGACTAAAAACAATATATTCTAGGACTTCCAAGAGGCCAGACAATAAATAGTGAAGGACTGAATCACTCATCTAGCCCTATCAAGCAATAGCAGAGTTGTTCATGCTATATTTGGAACTGTACTTGATAATGCAAAGGCTATGTAAAATTGGGGTTAAGTCTGCACCCACTTTCCTTAAGGATTGTGATACTATAAGAAAGAGGTTCTCCAAGGTTGTTTTTTTTGGGGGGGGCAATATTTGTAACTTCTAGCATTGCTCTTTCTTAGAAATTAATATCCCTTAGAAAAATTTAATTGATAAGACAGCTCTGAGGTACCACTACATACCCTCTCAGATTGGCTAAGGGAACATAGGAAAACTGGGATACTAATATATCGTTGGTGGAGTTGTGAACTGATTCAACCATTCTGGAGAGCAATTTGGAATTATACCCAAAGCAATATCACACTGTGCATAACCTTTGATCCAGCAATATTTCTACTAGGCTTGCATTCCAAAGAGATCATAAAGGAGAGAAAACTACTCCCATATGCAAAAATCTTTGTGGCAGCCCTTTTTATAATGGCAAGAAACTGGAAACTGTATGGATGCCCATCATTTGGAGAATAGCTGAATAAGTTATGGTATATGGATGTTATGGAATATTACTGTTCTAGAAGAAATGATCAGCAAGATGATTTCAGTCTGGAGAGACTTACATGAATTGATGCTAAGTGAAATGAGCAGAACCAGGAGATCATTATACAGTACACACGGTATTAATGAGATTATATCATGATCAATTCTGATGGACGTGGAGCTCTTCAAAAATGAGAAGATTCAGGCCACTTCCAATGGCTGTTGATGAAGAAAGATATCTGCACCCAGAGAGAGGACTGTGGGAACTGAGTGTGGATCACAACATAGTATTTTCACTCTTTTTATTGTTGTTTACTTGCATTTTGTTTTCTTTCTCATTTTTTTTTCCTTTTTGATCTGATTTTTCTTGTGCAGCATAATATTGTGGAAATATATACACCACACTTATGATTATTATGATATGATAATCTGAAAAATAAATTAGAGGAAGAAAAGGGATAACATTGGAAGAAAGGAAAAGGAGGTAAAATAAAGGAAATTACAGCACATGTAGAGGCAAAGAAAACCTATAATGATTGAGAGGGGAAAAGGGAGGGGAATAAGAATTGTGTTAATCTCTATCTCATCAAATTTGGCTCTGAGGAATAATAGACGTATTGGGTATCAAAAATAAACTTATCCTATCATAAGGAAACAGGAGGGAAAGGGAGAGAAGAAAGGGAATAGACTAATAGAAGGGAAAACAGAAGAATTAAGGGAAAGGTGTAAAAAAGGGATGGGGCTCTAAAGGGGAAGGATTGTTTGAGGGAAATGGTTATCAAAAGCAAAATACTAGGGAGGAGGGAAAGGGGATAGGAAAGAGAAAAGTATAAGCTAGGGTAAATAAGATGGCAGGAAATACAGAATTAGTTATTTTAACTGTGAATGTGAATGGAATGAACTCTCCCATAAAGCAGAAGCGGATAGCAGACAAGATTAAAAACCAGAATCCCACAATATGTTGTATATAAGAAACACATTTAAAGCATAGAGACACATACAGGGTGAAGGTAAAAAGCTGGAGCAGAATCTATTATGCTTCAGGTGAACAAAAAAAAGCAGGGGTAGCAATCCTGATCTCAGATCAAGTAAAAGCAAAGATAGACCTAATTAAAAGAGACAAAGAAGGAAATTATATCTTACTAAAGGGTACCATAGACAATGAAGCAATATTAATACTAAACATATATGCACCAAGTGGTATAGCATGGAAATTCCTAGAGGAAAGGTTCAGAGAGATCGCAAGAAGAAATAGACAGCAAAACTATAATAGTGGGGGATCTCAACCTCCCTTTCTCAGAACTAGATAAATCAAACTACAAAATAAATAAGAAAGAAGTTAAGGAGGTAAACAAAATGTTAGAAAAGTTAGGTATGATAGCTCTTTGGAGGAAATTAAATGGAGACAGAAAGGAGTTTACTTTTTTTCTCAGAAATCCATAGAACTTATACAAAAATTGACCATGTGTTAGGACACAAAAACCTCAAAATCAAATGCAGGAAGGCAGAAATAGTAAATGTATTTTTCTCAGATCATGAAGGAATAAAAATCACATGCAGTATAAGGCCAGGAGAAAATAGAGCAAAAAGCAATTGGAAACTAAATAATTTCATCCTAAAGAATGAATGGGTGAAACAGCAAATTACAGACACAATTACTAATTTCATCCAAGAGAATGACAATAATGAGACAACATGCCAAAATTTGTGGGATACAGCCAAAGCAGGAATAAAGTGAAATTTTATATCTTTAGATGCTTATTTGCATAAAATAAAGAGAAAATCAATGAATTGGGCTTGCAACTAAAAAAGCTAGAGAAAGAACAAATTAAAAACCCCCAATCAAATACCAAACTTGAAATCCTAAAAATAAAAGGAGAGATTAATAAAATTGAAAGTAAAAAAAGTATTGAATTAATAAATAAAACTAAAAGTTGGTTTTATGAAAAAACCAACAAAATAGATAAACCTCTAGTTAACTTGATTACAAAATGGAAAGAGGAAAATAAAATTGTTAGTCTCAAAAATGAAAAGGGAGAACCTTCCACCAATGAAGAGGAAATTAGAGCAATAATCAGGAGTTACTTTGCCCAACTTTATGCCAATAAATTTGATAACCTAAGTGAAATGGAGGAATATCCACAAAAATATAGATTGCCCAGATTAACAGAAGAGGAAATTACTTAGTCTCATTTTAGAAAAAGAAATAGAACAAGTGATTAATCAATTCCCTAAGAAAAAATCCCCAGGACCAGATGGATTTACATGTGAATTCTACCAAACATTTAAAGAACAATTAACTCCAATATTATATAAACTATTTGAAAAAATAGGGAATGAAAGGCTCCTACCAAACTCCTTTTATGACACAGACATGGTACTAATACCTAAAGCAGATAAAACAAAAACAGAAAAAGAAAATTATAGACCAATCTCCCGAATGAATATTGATGCAAAAATCTTAAATAAAATATTAACAAAGAGATTACAGAAAATCATTCCCAGAATAATACACCATGATCAAGTAGGATTTATGCCAGGAATACAGGGATGGTTCAATATTAGGAAAACTATTAACATAATTGACTATATTAATAACCAAATTAACAAAAAACATATGATAATCTCAATAGATGCAGAAAAAGCATTTGATAAAATCCAACATCCATTCCTATTAAAAACATTAGAGAGTATAGGAATTAATGGGCTTTTCCTTAAAATAGTCGGTAGCAAATATTTAAAACCATCAGCTAGCATCATATGTAATGGTGATAAACTGGAACCATTCCCAATAAGATCAGGGGTGAAACAAGGTTGCCCACTATCACCATTATTATTCAATATTGTATTAGAAATGCTAGCCTTGGCAATAAGACAAGAAAAAGAGATTAAAGGAATTAGAGTAGGTCATGAGGAAACCAAATTATCACTCTTTGCAGATGATATGATGGTCTACTTAGAGAACCCTAGAGAATCAACTAAAAAACTATTAGAATTAATCCACAACTTTAGCAAAGTTGCAGGATACAAAATAAATCCACATAAATCATCAGCATTTTTATACATCACTAACAAAATGCAACAGCAAGAGATACAAAGAGAAATTCCATTCAAAATAACTATCGATAGTATAAAATATTTGGGAATACATCTGCCAAGCGAAAGTCAGGATCTATATGAGCAAAACTACAAAACACTCTCCACACAAATAAAGTCAGATCTAAACAATTGGAAAAGCATCAAGTGCTCTTGGATAGGTCGAGTGAATATAATAAATATGGCATTACTACCTAAACTAATCTATTTATTAGTGCTATACCAATCAAACTCCCAAGAAATTATTTAACTGACCTAGAAAAAATAACCACAAAATTCATCTGTAAAAACAAAAGGTCAAGAATTTCAAGGGAATTAATGAAAAAAATGCAAATGAGGGTGGCCTAGCTGTACCAGATCTAAAACTATATTGTAAAGCATGTCATCAAAATCATTTGGTACTGGTTAAGAAATAGAGTAGTGGATCAGTGGAATAGGTTAGGTTCACAGGACAAAATACTCAATGACAATAGTAATCTAGTGTTTGATAAACCCAAAGACCCCCGTTTTAGGGATAAAAACTCACTATTTGACAAAAACTGCTTGGAAAATTGGAAACTAATATGGAAGAAACTAGGCATTGACCCACACCTAACACCATATACCAAGATAAGGTCCAAATGGATTCATGATCTAGACATAAAGAATGATATTATAAACAAATTAGAACAATGTAGGATGGTTAACCTCTCAGACTTGTGGAGGAGGAAGGAATTAGTGACCAAAGAAGAACTAGAGATCATCATTAATCATAAAATAGATAAGTTTGACTATATCAAGTTAAAAAGTTTTTGTACAAACAAAATGAATGCAGACAAGTTTAGAAGGGTAGCAATAAACTGGGAAAATAGTTTTACATTCAAAGGTTCTGATAAAGGCCTCATTTCTAAAATATATAGAGAATTGACTCAAATATATAAGAATTCAAGCCATTCTCCAATTGATAAATGGTCAAAAGATATGAACAGACAATTTTCAGATGAAGAAATTGAAACTATTTCTAGTCACATGAAAAGGTGCTCCAAATTACTATTGATCAGAGAAATGCAAATTAAGACAACTCTGAGATGCCATTACACACCTGTCAGGTTGGCTAAGATGACAAGAAAAGATAATGACGAATGTTGGAGGGGATGTGGGAAAACTGGGACACTGATACATTGTTGGTGGAACTGTGAATGGATCCAACCATTCTGGAGAGCAATCTGAAACTATGCTCAAAAAGTTATCAAACTGTGCATACCATTTGACCCAGCAGTGTTTCTATTAGGCTTATATCCCAAAGAGATTTTAAAGGAGGGAAAGGGACCCACATGTGCAAGAATGTTTGTGGCAGCCCTTTTTGTAGTGGCAAGAAACTGGAAATTGAATAGATGCCCTTCAATTGGAGAATGGCTGAATAAATTATGGTATATGAATGTTATGGAATATTATTGCTCTGTAAGAAACGACCAGCAGGATGATTTCAGAGAGGATTGGAGAGACTTGCATGAATTGATGCAGAGTGAATTCAGCAGAACCAGGAGAACATTATACACAGCAACAAGACTATGCCATGATCAATTCTGATGGACATGCTTCTCTTCAACAACGATGTGATTCAAACCAGTTCCTATTGTTCAGCGATGAAGATAGTCACATACATCCAGAGAGAGGCCTGAGGGAACTGAGTGTGAACCACAACACAGCATTTTCACACTCTCTATCAATGTTTGCTTACATTATGTTTTCCTTCTCAGGTTTTTTTTATTTTTATTTTTTTCTCTTCCCTGTACAGCAAGGTAACTGTATATATATCCTGCCATCTAGGAGAGGGGGTGGGGTATAGGAGGGAAAAATTTGTAGCACAAAGCTTTGCAAGGTTCAATGTCAAAAAATTACTTATGCATTTTGTTTGCAAATAAAAACTTTAATTAAAAAAAAAGGACTACAAAGAAGGAGGATTGAAAACCAAGTCAGAATTTAGATCTTTAAATTATCTAAAGAAGAAGAAAGAAACAAGAAAGCAAGGTCCCTCTTTCAAATCTGCTGAATGAAAGATTAAATAAAATAAACATTACTTTGTTGGAAGGTGATTCTTTATTAGCATCCCCTAAAAGACTGTGGGGATCCCAAATCCAACTACACTCCAAAGTAAAATTAAGTAAGTGAAAATAGTGTTTTATTTATTCCAAATTGTGCCTCCATTCAATAAGAAATGGGTTTCAGAAGTGGTTGCTCACAACTTTCTGTGTCAGAGGCATTTTTCTTTTCTGAGCTGTTAGTCTAGAACTCTGGCTCTCTGCATGCCCTATTAGCATTTTAAAATAATTTATCATTAATCAGGCAACCAATATTCAAACAGTTGAAAAATCATCCACTACCAACAGGGCTATAGCAAGCATGGACTAGATCTAGATAATTAATGGCAGACAAGTAAAATAATTAAGCAATAAAATGTAATTGGCAACATTTCTCAGGAGGATTGCAGAATGCCTCCCGTGCTATACTGTTTTGCTTTCAGAGCTTAAAGAAAGTCAAGGAGCCACTCTCTATTATTGAAATGGTTCCAGCTTCTGCACTTGGGATAAAACAGAAATATGAAAGAAGAGGTCATTTTTCGCCAAATCCTAGACTTTGGACTCTAGATTAGGCTCAGACTGGGATAGAATCTAGAAGTTTGGTTTGAATACTTTTGTATGCAATTTGATTATTTGATTTTGTTGTACCCAAAGAAATAGGCCTATTTGCAGTCTGAAATTATTATAAATTATATCCTACAACTCATCTACCTAAGTAAAATGCAGCTCAGGATCACAGGACTGGCTACCATATCATAATGTTTTTCAGCCATAGAAACTCAAGTAGTAAGAGAGGGAAGGGAAAAAACTGTGTTAATGTATGAGTGCTCAAATTCAATGAAGTCATGTATCCCTGACTCTGTGTGATACAGAAGTTAACAAAAATTCATTTATTCAAAAGATATTTTTCAAACACTGTGTCAAAAAAAATGGTGCCAGTTCCTGAAGCCTTCAGTTAAATAACAAGGTTAAAGAAGCTTAATGTTTTAAAATAATTCTAATATAAAATGTGCCCTAACCTCAGGGTTCCTCCTGGCAGGACTCTCCTAGCCTTGATGTGTGACTTTGTGGACAGGTCAAACGCTTAATCACCCTACACCTGCAAGCCCTACACCTTCTTTTAGATCAAAGGGTCCCAAGGGGCTGGGGACTTCACCAATGCTGGGTTTATAAAGAGGTCTGGCAGGAAATAATGGAAATTTATTCAATTCAGTTCATCTCAATAAGCATTTATAGAACATCTATAGTGTACAAGGTACTAGAAAGGGAAATGAAAAGATGAAGAAGGTAGTCTTTATGTACCTTCCTATCAGTCCCCCCTGCCATCCTGAACACATCCTAGGATGACTTCTCTTTGACTCTTGGACCCTGCCTTCCAACCTGATCATGAGATTAACAAATTCTGTTTTATTAAGATTAATTCAGGATTTCACTGGGGCCATCTCAAAGCAACTCAAGAGCTAATGACTAGATTTTCAGTGTGAGTATTTATACCTCAGAAAGAGGCAAATGTTACAAACCAGGATGCAATTAACTGTTTTTATTTTAATTATCTAGAAGTAAGAAAGTGATAGATAAAATATTGATATGCAGGTTAAACTTAAAAATATGTCATGGCCATATTTCTTTTTCAGAAATCCAATTGTTAAACATTAAGCCGCATACCAGTAAATTAATTCTTCACTGGAATCATGTGTACTCCCTGATAATGTGTTTTGGGGGCCTCTATTACCATCTTAGGCACCTCTGCTCAGTCTAGCACAGAGAATACTCAGATCTTGGTACAATGATAGACTTGGAGTTAGGAACATCTGAGTTTGAATTCTACTTACTAGCTATGTGACCCTGGGAAAATCATTTAATCTCTATGCCTCAGTTTCCTCATTTGTAAAATGAAAGTAATAGTACCTACCTTACAGGGTTGTTATAGTAAATGAGTTAAGTAAGTAAAGCACTATGTAAATACTACTTGTTATTATCATTGTTATGAGGAATGGTCTCCAAAGGCCAGTCACATTCCCTAGGGATTTGGAATTTCATACTCCTAACTTGTATCTATAAGACTTACCTCAATTTCAATCAGTTTGCCTGCAAAGAAGTAGGCAATATTAGAATAACAGCTGTTCTCATCATTTAGCATCCATTAGGTATGAATGGTATAGGATTTGAGGAGTAATATGTTCCTATTCCTGCATTTGACAGTAGAGGAAGCCCAGAAAGAGGAAAGGACTGGCTCAAGATCATGTAAGTAGTAATGAGAAGAATCAGGATTAATATTTGAGAAGTTTAACTCCAGAACTAATGTGCTTTCCACTATGCTGCCCAGTATTTCTATTATAATATCTTGATTTTCTTTGAGCAACAAATCAGAATGTTCTGAGCCATACTTCATCTGGTTCCCCCCCCCCCCCCACACACACACACACATCCATAATTCCTTAGCCCAGCAATGAACACTGAAAATCGATTGTTCTTTTCACTTGGTTCTAGGAAGTCAGCTTCTTAGTTGTTTTTATCTGTACTGATCCAAACTTCCTACCTCAGGCAATATACCCTGGCTTCCCCCCAGCCTGTTTTCTTTCTTTTCTCCTCAGCTGTCATTGTTTTAAATAATTCCTTTTGCATAAGATTATCTGATTTTTCCCTCATTATATCTCTAACCCCAGAAAAAAAGTTTAAAAGTCTTCTGCCCCAACTCTCATCTTCCAGAAATCCTGACTCATCTTAGTTTACATCATCCTATTAGGAAGCATAACATACACAAAGAGGACAACTCACCAGTTTTCTATTTCTGCTGTTGCCTTCATTCTCTTAGTTCAGACTGCATAGTGTGCATTAGTGAGAGCCTACTTACCATTTGACACTAAAATGTTTCCAGCTGTCCCATGTCAATATGACCAGTCAGTCTAAATGCCAATGCTTATTCCATGGACTAAAAACACCTTTCTCAAACCAAATATCTCTACAGAATAATAAAGTTTTCAATTGGTTTGCAATTTAGCATGACTAGAAGTTTCTGGGAGGCAGTGTTGTATAGTAGAACACTGTATTTGGAATCAAGAAAGCCTAGGTTCAAATCCTGAGCTCTCATAAGCCTGCCAAACTCTTTGAGTCTCTATTTATTTATCTGTAATGTATAGATAATGATCCCTGTTTCCATAATCCACCTCATAGGTATATGTTTAGGCCATAGGATATGACTGGCCTCCATGTGTATCCCATAACCAAAAGAGAATGAAATTTGCACCCTTTGTGGAGAGTAAGAGAATTGTAGGAAAGATACTCCAGCAGCCTATTGGGAGAGGCTCAGGCAGTATTCAGGACCAATATGTCTGAGTGAGCTCCCCTTTACTTTCCCATATTCAAGAAGGTAATTAAGCTAGAATTATATCTATCTACCAACATATCAAAAATCTGTGGTTTAAGATTTTAGATTGAAAGTCACTTTCTCTCAAGGGGACAGTAATTGCTAACTTACTGTTTTCAATTTTAATTTCCTTCTACCAAATGCTCATTTTATAAAAGATCATCAAAAATAGCTAGTAAATCTCTTTACTAAAAGGTAAACAGTAAACAACTTAGAGTAGACCAAAGAATGTATGTACAAGAGTAAATAAACTTTTCATATAAGCATGAAAAATCTCAGTTCAAATAAGGAGATATGCAGTGATCTTAACAAAAGTTCTCTAATAGCAATCTCTAGATTTATGGTGATAGGAATGAAGTTGGAAACTTGCTTCTTTTCATGTTCAAGCCGTTGGAAAATCTCAAGTCTTCCATTTAAAAATTCACACTTGCTTTTCTGGGCTATCCTTCTCAATCTCCTTCCCTGAAGTATCTGCCAACAGTTTGAATTTCTACCTGTATAACTCTCTCCCCCTCCCCCTCAAGTAAGCTTTGTGTAGCATAGGGGACACTGAGCTTTCTTTGCCAATCAGCTTTATCTTCTTACCCAAAAGTTGTGTAACATATAAAGTCACAGACTTATCTTTCTTTTTTTTTTAATTTTTTAAAAAATTTTTACTGAGGTAATTGGGGTTAAGTGACTTGCCCAGGGTCACACAGTTAAGGGATGTTAAGTGTCTGAGACCAGATTTGAACTCAGGCCCTCCTGACTTCAGGGCTGGTGCTCTATCCACTATACCACCTAACTGCCCCCACAGACCTATCTTTCAATAAACTTCCCAAATGGTATGGGTTGAGATTTTAAATTAGGATGTTATAATGCTATGGAAGTTATAGATAAATAGAAACAAAAATACATAGGTACATGTATGAAGATAAATATCTTATCTTATGAATCATAGCAATTGCTATAGGCAAAGCATCAGATGTTTTGAAGAGAAACTGGGAAGCTGTATGAGGAAGAGACATTGTTTTGTAGTGTTTTACAAATATAAGCAGGACAGGAGAGAGAAATGTTTTGGGGCAAACATACACACATTCTCATCTTGAAGGAGATAAATATGGGGAGCAACTTGTTTCTTCTTTTCATCTGGAAAGATCATGAAAACACAAGCAAGACTATAAAAGGTATGATCTCCATGCTTCTGACTGAATATGTTTCAGATGAACTGTTTTCCTGTTATAAGCATCTTATTTGCCACTCCAGTTCCCATCTCAGCTCCCTTTCCATTAGAATGTCAGATTATGGTAGTTCCATTGTTTTGATCAGCTCTTCCTTTCCATTGAATATTATTTTCACTTCTCCTTTCTGTACCAATTCTTTCTGCCTTATATATAAAACTTTATTTTGATGCATTAGCCTTTTGGAATGTAATCATTTGGGGAATGCTAGAGGTTAAGAAACAGCAAGGTAGAAACTGGGCTGAAATAAACACAATAGATCATCTAAGGCTAGGCTAGGCTCAAAAGTAGACTTGAGGTGATCACTGCCCTGGCAGCCCAATAGTGAGTTCATTCTAGAACTCACTAATCCCCTGAATCTGGCTGACACGGCCTGTATAAACCCTTCCTACATTGGACCAACATTTTAGGAGGGAGAAATAAATAAAGACAAGAGAGAACATTTAAAATTAAACCTGAACTTCCCCTAAAACATCTACATAATAAATATTATTCCCTAACAGTCCTCGTAGCCAAGGACAACAGAGGGATAGAGAAGAGGGATTCCACTACAACAGCTTTTTTTGGCTCCCATATCTCTGGCCACATATAAAAATACAGCAATAATAATAGCTAATATTTATACTGCACCTTTTATGTGCCAGGTATTATAGTAATTATTTTGCAAATCTTATCTCTTCATTCTTTTTTTTTAATTTTTTAAAAGTTTTTTATTTACAAAACATATGAGTGATTTTTCTACATTGACCTTTGCAAAACCTTTATTTTGTTCTAAGCTTTTCCCCTCCTTCCCCCCACCCCCCACCCCTAGATGACAAGTAATCTAATACATGCTAAATATGTTAAATTATATGACAAATCCAATATATGTACACATATCTACACAGTTATCTTACTGCACAAGAAACATCAGATCTAGAAAGAGAGGAAAAAAAAAAACAACCTAAGAAGGAAAACAAAATGCAGGGAAATATTCACAGAAAGCGTTAAAATGCTGTGTTGTGGTTCACACTCAGTTCCCTCAGGCCTCTCTCTGGATGTATATGACTATTTTCATCACTGAACAATAGGAACTGGTTTGAATCACATCATTGTTGAAGAGAACCATGTCCATCAGAATTGATCATGATATAGTATTGTTGTTGCCGTGTACAATGATCTCCTGGTTCTGCTCGTTTCACTCAGCATCAGTTCATGTAAGTCTCTCCAGGCCTCTGTGAAATCATCCTGCTGGCCATTTCTTACCGAACAATAATATTCTATGACATTCATATACCATAATTGATTCAGCCATTCTCCAATGATGGGCATCCTTTCAGTTTCCAGTTTCTAGTCACTACAAAAAGGGCTGCCACAAACATTCTTGCACATGTGGGTCCCTTTCCTGCCTTTAAAATCTCTTTGGGATATAGGCCCAGTAGAAACACTGCTGGGTCAAATGGTAGGCACAGTTTGATAACTTTTTGAGCATAGTTCCAGATTGCTCTCCAGAATGGTTGGATCCATTCACAGTTCCACCAACAATGTATCAGTGTCCCAGCCTTCCCACATCCCCTCCAACATTCATCGTTATCTTTTCCTGTCATCTTAGCCAATCTGACAGGTGTGTAGTGGTGTCTCAGTTGTCTTAATTTGCATTTCTCTGATCAATAGTAATTTGGAGCACCTTTTCATGTGACTAAAAATAGTTTCAATTTCTTCATCTGAAAATTGTCTGTTTATATCTTTTGACCATTTATCAATTGGAGAATGGCTTAAATTCTTATATATTTGAGTCAATTCTCTATATATTTTAGAAATGAGGCCTTTATCAGAACCTTTGAATATAAAACTATTTTCCCAGTTTATTGCTACCCTTCTAATCTTGTCTGCATTCATTTTGTTTGTACAAAACTTTTTTAACTTGATATAGTCAAACTTATCTATTTTGTGATTAATGATGATCTCTAGTTCTTCTTTGGTCACTAATTCCTTCCCCCTCCACAGGTCTGAGAGGTAAACCATCCTATGTTGTTCTAATTTGTTTATAATATCATTCTTTATGTCTAGATCATGAATCCATTTTGATCTTATCTTGGTATATGGTGTTAGGTGTGGGTCAATGCCTAGTTTCTTCCATACTAGTTTCCAAATTTCCCAGCACTTATCTCTTTATTCTTACAATAATCCTGTGAGGTAGGTGCTATTATTATTCTCATTTTGCAAATGAGCAAACAGAGATTAGGTGACCTGCCTGGAGTCACACAGTTAGTAAGTTACTGAAGTCACATTTGAACTCAAGTCTTCCAAGTTTTTTTTTTTTTGTTGTTGTTGTTGTTTTGGGTTTTCTTTGGCAGGGTTGGGGGAGCAGGCAGGGCTTTATCCTCTATGCCATCTAGTTGCCCTAATTAAAAAAAATTGAATTCATCTATAAGGAACTGAAAAACAGCAGAGAGAAAAAAAAATTAAAACAGGAATCATGATTTAGAAAACTAAGAAACTGAAAGTTTACCACCTTTCAACTCTAGTAGTAGGTGGAATTCAAGACTGTTTCACAAACTATCACCTTTGAGCTTATTTCTGTAGATAGGTTGTACTGTGGAAATGGGGTTGATGTTAAGAGTCAGAGAGACCTGAATTGAAATCTTATCTCATATATTTTCTAGCTCTATGATGCTAAGTAAGTTAATTAATGTTTCCTTAGTTTTCTTAGCTACAAAAGGAGTATAGTAGCATCTACCTCAGGTTATCGTGAAGATCCAATGAAATAAAGTATGTAAAGCATTTTGAAATCCTTAAAGAGCCATTTAAGTACTAGTTATTAATCTTACTATGGTTCTCCATGACATTGGCAACCAGAAAAAAAAATACTAATTTGATATTGGGCTATATTAAGGGAAATTTGATGCCTAGAATAAGAATTTCTGTTCTCTATCCTAGTCAGAGCACATCTAGAGTATTGTGTCCAATTCCAAGGAATATAATTTTAAAAAGACATTGATAAACTGCAAAGAAGAAGAAGCAAGACTGGGAGAAACTCTTTACCATGTCACATGAAGATTAGTCAAAGAACCTGAAAATCATTTAACAAGAAATAGATTTCTGGCTATGTTGACTGAGTTTATGTATTTCACAGTCTGGTTTGTTGGGGTTTTTTTTGGTTTTGTTTTTGTTTTTTGGAAGTTTCGATATTTTATTCTGCTTGGATCCAGAGAGAGGAACTAGGACCAATAGGTAGAATGTAAAAAGAGTAAGATTACAATACAATGTGAGTGAGACCAGGTGAAGTTTTTTCAAAACAATCATCAAGTTTCATCTATTAAAAGAGAGAACTACACTAGATTATCTCTGAGATACCATTATAATCCTAAAAATCTCTGTCCTGTGATATGTCCTATGGAGGGTAGGTAATTCCATGGATAGAGCACTGGGCCTAGAATCAAGAAGAGCTGAATTCAAATCCAGTCTCAAGCACTTACTAGATATATGAGCCTGGACAAGTTACTTAACCTCTGTTTACTTTAATCCCCTAGAGAAGGATAGGGCAAACCACATCAATTATCTTTGCCAAGAAAAATCACATGGACATTATCGGCATGCCTGAATAACAATAAAAAATGATACTGATGTGGTGCGACCCTTAGGAATATTGTAGTAATAGTCCCCAAGCTATTTGATCTTGGGAATGATGTAGTAAAGACCCTAATACTTTTCAAGAAACCTCAGGCCCACTCTGCCTTGGGAATGATGTAGCCACCTTAGGAATGTAACTATTGGGAGTGTTATAGCACAACCTTGGAAAATGTGTGTGAAAGAAAGGGAGTTGGGTCTGATATCTTTATTTCACTAAGCTATCCATCAGGGATGTCTGCTTTATCATCCAAAAGTCTGGGCTGCTGTCTCGCACCTGGATTCAAACAATGAGCACTTAACTTCATGAAAAAAGAAAGGGGGTGGTTGTTAGCCCCCCTTACCAAACTTCCTACCAATCCTGTGAACTCCAATCCCATGATGTCATTTACCCTGCTTTGTTCTTTGTTCTGTACTCCCCATTCTGCTATATTCCTCACTTGGTATTTAGGATGCTTTAATTGGCATTACAATTATAATAAAACTTTGTCTCTTGACTAAGAAATTTTCTCATTTCCAAATTCTTTTGGAACATCTGTAACCGTGATCCAAATACTCGATATAGTTTGGAAAACCCCAGAACCCCAACAACACTGTGATCCTGATCTTTCAGGGCCTTGTTGTTTCTTATATTCTATGATTAGTTAATGTCCATTAACAGACTGATGTCTGTTTTATCTATTGTTTTATGATGTGTAAATGAAAATACTTCTTTGATTAGACCTTCAATTTCATGAGAGCATCTCTTCTAGTTTACCTAGAATATTAAGTTGTTCATAGTTCAATAAAGGAAAGGAAAGCAAAAGATTTTTAGCTGCTCAGTTCTCAGTTTAATGGTCCCTGGATATGAGAGCAGACTCTAATTAGGACATGTAAATGCTTTCTTACACATCTTTATAATGGGTACTGAGAGTACCAGGTATGCAAATGAATTACTACTGGAAATAACTTCCACAGTCTACCAAAAGTATCCAGGATCATTTCACTTTCATATTTAAGCACCAAGATAAAATAGTACACCTTGACTGCCAGGAAGACACACTTTACATCCAGTAAATTTTCTATCACTTGAGAGCTGTGTGACAATGACCAAGTGACTCCCCGATCTGGACCTCAAATTCCTCATCTCTAAGCCAAAGGGGTCTGGGCTAAAGGATCTCTGAGCTTCCTACTCAGCTCTGAAGCTCTAAGATTCTCTGACTTAAGTCATGCGTGCAATTCTATCATTCTATAACCATAAAATCATTAATGTTTCTTTGCCTTACTATTTTATTTAGTAAGGAAATAAACCTTCTGTTTAACAATTGGGCGGCTGCTTTAAGATACCAAGTGTGATTGTTCTTGCTTGACATCCATCCACTTATGTCACCAACAGAGTAAACCCCAGGCCAGATTCCATTTCCAGGGGCTGGGTGATTGAGTGGAACTTCCAGGTAATTATGCCACATCTCAGGTGGAAGATTAATAGTTTGTGCTAGTATGAAACTCACTTCTTCCCCCATATGCCCCCCACCCTCACCTCTAGTACTCTATCTGGCTTTGTCAAAAGTCTGTGTGCTAGCTGAATCCAGCAAGAGTGGTGCCTACTCCTTGAAGCGGGCAGGGGGAAAGGGAGTGACAAACAGAAGGTCATGAAAAGGAAACAAGTCATAGGGGGACACAGGGGGACATTGCAAGGGTCAAAGAGGCCTAAACATATAATCATTCACTCCAGAGTGGCACTGGAGAAGCAGGGAATGCAAGAAAAGCTACACACTCAAGTAATGGACCAGAATGATTTTCAGTCCCAGAGTGGCTCTGCCTCTTTTTCAACTTCACTCCCATAAGGCTCAGACAAGGCAGAAAAATAAATGAGAATGACCCAGAGGTGAACAGTTCAAATAAACACAAAAGCACAGAGGTGCTCTGAAGTGAAAGCAGTAAATAGGACAAGGAACGTGTTTTGACATCAAACAAAAACACTGTTGTTCATCTTGAACCACAATTACAACTACTGCCCCCAACTCCTCCTGGTGAAAAAGAATGGCCTGAGGGATGATCACGTTAAGTAGAAAAGAAGACAAATTCTTTGATTTAAGATTTGGCAATTAATTTAGCAAATAGAAAACTAATAAAATTACGGTATTCAACCCAAGTATATCAAGTTCTATACAACTCACTCTATCTGGTTACTTAATATATTTGCTATAATTGTCTATTGTCTTCCACCATAGTTCCTGTGATATATTGAGCCTAATTTGTTCTGGAACTAACATAGTAAAAAGAACATTATACTGGAAATTAGGGGTCCTGAATTTGAGTCTTCTGCCTGTCACTAACTAGTGTGATACCTTTAAATAGATTGTTTTATTTTTGTGTGCTTCAGTATCCTTATCTGTAAAATGTAGAAGCTGGACTAAATGGCTTCTAAATTATATTCCAAATCTCAAAATCTATGATTGCTGAAATAATCTTGTTTAAACTCTCATTTTACAAATGAAAAACTAAGACACAACATGAAGGAATGACATCCAAAATTATGCAAGATTATCTGTCAAAGTCAGGAATTGAACTCATATTTTCAGATTTCTAATTCAAGACTCTTTCTATTGGACAATCGCCAACAATTTTTTAATGCAGCTTTAAAGTATTGATTATATACATTGAAATATCCTGGGTTGCGTCAGATGGGGAAAGAAATGAGAGGAATCCCAATTTAGATAAGACAATCTCTGCCTTCATGGAACTCATAGACTAATCAAAAAACACCAATAGTTATGACTTACACTGACAATTGTAACCTACTAATTATAGCCTACAATAATATTACCCCTGGAGTAATATTTGCAAAGAGCAAAATCTGAAGGAGAAGGGAATCATTCTTGAAGGAAGGAGGATCTAGTCATAAAATTCTTCCTAGAGGGGATGGCACTCTAGTTAGACTAGAAAGAATGGGTTCAAACACCAAAGGTCAAATATATATTGGGAGGGTATTTCAAACATAAGGGACAATATGAGTAAAGGTACAAAAACAAAAGAGAACAAAGGTAATCTTTGTACATTAAGAGATCATAGTAATCCAGTTTTTCTGGAACATAGAATGTATGGAGGTGAACATCAGAAGTCTGCAAACATAGGGTGGTACCTAGAAGTGTAAGGCTTTGAATGCTAAGCAAAGTAGTTCGATTTTTATTCTGTAGACACTATAGTTTATTATGGCTTCAACATTCTGGAATCTATGAGGACCAATTTTTTTTTGAATAAATGAAGGGAAAACAATTATTAAGCATGATGTGCCAGAAACTGCTGAGTACAAGAGATACAAAAATAAAAATCAAAAAATTACCCTTGAGAAATGTATATCTTCAAAGGGGAGGACAACAAATTTGAAGGAGGATTGGTCAGGTAGGAATGTTTTGAAAGTCACAAGGGTAGAAAGTGGAATCATGAGGCAATATTAATTGATTCTTTCCAAGGACAATAATGGTGATTTGATTACTGCTTCCAGAATTAGAGCTTGAAAGGGGAAGATGAAGGGTAGCCATGCAGCAATACACAATAATAATAATACATCAAGATAACCAGAGAGTAGCAGCATAGTGGGTCTGGGCTGGAAGACTAATGAAGGATTATCCAGAGTGGCAGTTGGAATGCTGTGATAGAAGTAATAAGGAATGGAAGGAAGATGTCTGGAGAGGATAGAAAGCTATTTTGACACACTGTAATGAGAAGAGAGAGCGACAGATGAGGTTGCCAAAAAAAAAAAAAAGACACCTCTAATTCAAAGAATACTGCTACATAACAGTTATACCCTGCATCATTGTGCAAGACTAGGGCATCACAGATAGCTAAATGGAATAGTAGATAGTCAGAAAGACTGGAGTCAGGAAGACCTGAGTTCAAATCTAATTTCAGACAATAAGTGACCCTGAGCAAGTCACTTAACCCTATTTGCCCTGGTTCCTCTCTCTATAAGATGAATTGGAGAAGGAAGTAGCTAATTACTCCAGTATCTTTGCCAAGAAAATTCCAAATGGGGTTACATTGGGTTGGGACATGACTGAAAAAAAATCCAACAGCAACAACAGGGCATCCCAAATAGATAATCTAATCTGGTGGGAAGATATCAAGTTAGATTCATAAGTCGTAATGTTATTGCTATTTGTGTAATTGGTATCCCTGTATAGAGGGAAATAGTGCTCCATGAGACAACACAACTTTTCTTTCTATCTGAGACTAGTAAGTAATGAGACTATGAACTGTAGTGGAAGGTATACTTAATGGAGATTATTAAATTTAGTGGGAGGTATACCTAATGTGGAATCTGAAATAACCTGATTTCAAGTCTTGAGCCTGATTTTGACTATATGACCTCAGGTAAGCAATTTAATCACTCCAAATCTCAGTTTCCCCATCTATAAAATGGGGATAATAATATCTGCAATAACTACCACATGACTCTGTTAACATCAAAGGAGATGAAAAAAATATAAAATAATAAAAGATCAAATGGGATGTAAAACACTTTGTAAAAATCTTAAAATCTCATAGAGATAGAGACACAAAGACAAGGAAGGAGAGAAATAGAGATTCAGCTTTAGCTACTAGCCTCCCAAATGAGAAGAAAAGCAAAAAGTTTATTCATCATTCACCCTCTTCAATTTGCTGGTGGCCACATTCTTCCTTTCATGGGGATAGCTTATCTTCAAGAAGATATCTATCCTTTGCAAATATTCAAAATTCTAGGTTACTTACAAATCTGAACATGTGCTGCATCCTGATGAAATTAACTGTGAATTTGAAGAGTAGAATTTCCTAGCTACTTCTCAAAATCTAGGAAGAACATGGAATTCTATTATCTTCTGGACCTCAAAGCATATAGTTATTCATAGCTATGAAAGGATAAATAATTGACTGAAGCCTCTGGCTATATGTGATGTGATGAAAGTCTTATTTTCCCTTGCTCTCTATCTTTGCTTTCTGTAGTCGGTTGACTAACCTTTATCTGTGATGGTGGATGAGGTGGCATATAGAAAGTTCAGGTGTTTTGTGCTCTCCTAAAAGGACTTTTTTTTCTTTTCCAAAGATACAAACTTCAGGATTGAATGGCATCAGTACATCAAAAATAAGATGATAAAAAGAATTACAAATCTAACTCCTAAAGGTCTTCCCTTTTTTACTTAAGCTAAGAAATGAATTCTTTGATTCTTTTTAGAATAAAGAGTGTTTATTCTAGAAATTCAGTGAAAAAATGTTAGCTAATATGACTTTTTAAAATTAATTCTAGCCACTTGTTGGTAATGCTTTGGATAAAAAGCTAGTTAACTAAATATTTCACTTCTTAACTGTAAATTTTGGTTGTGTTTGGCATAGTTAAGTTGAACTAAGAAAGTATTCCATACCACTCCATATAAAACATATTCTTCCACTCAAGAGGATATGACTTCAAATCTGGCTTCAAATACTTAATACTTTCTAGCTGTGTGACCCTGGGCAAGTCACTTAACTCCAATTGCCTCAACAACAACAAAAAAAATTAAAAATGATGATTTTTTTAGTCTTTTTTTTCAGCTATTTGAAATTTTTGACATTCTTAACTGTACCCTTCTCCCAGAGATTCTTGGCTCTAGTATCAATATTTTCCTGCCTGCCAGGCTTCCTCATTCAGATTCCTGGATCATTATCTATTCCAACCGTCTTAGTGAGGGTGTCTCTCTTAGTGGGGCTCTTGGTTTATTTTTTATTTTTTATTTTTTTGCTTTTTCTCTCACAGTGCTCCTAAGGCTTTTGCAATTCTGCAAATCACTTTCAAAGGTACGTATATAACCATACTCTGTCATGAACCTCATTCCCATATAATTGACTACTCTATTACACACTATCTCTTGGACATTCTACAAATATATCGATCATAACAACTTCTCAATCTCCACAAACCTGTTCTTCTTCCAAACTTTTTTTCTCTTGAAGACATCAGTATCCTACCATTTATCCAACTTCATACTTTTACAATCATCTACTATTCCCTCTTCCTCAACATGCATCAGTCTCTGTGTTGAAGGTTCTATTTCCATAACATCTTTTGCATCTATCCCTTCCTCTCCAATCAAATTATTTTTATCTTAGTTCAATTCCTCATCACTTCTTACCTAAAATGCCACCATATCATCATAGTTGAATTTTCTGGATCCAATATCTCTTCTAATTCATTCTCAATAAGCTGCCCAAACACATATAACGGTGTAATTCTCTTCTGCATAACAATCTTCAGGGCTTCCTCATTACAGAAATATTCATCCTGCTATTTAAAATTCTAGAATCTTTTTAATTTCTTACTTTTCAGCTTAATGGTACCTGGATAGAGTACTGAATGCAGAGTCAAGAAGATATGAATTCAAATCCTGCCTTAGATATTGGCTATGTGATTCTAGACAAGCCATTTAACCTCTAGCTGCAAAATGGGTATGATAATAGCACCTACCCTTCAGAGTTTTTTTGTGAGGATCTTTGTTGTTGTAGCTGTGTTGTTGTTATTCCTCTTGATAAACTATACATTCTTACCATAATGAGCTACTAATCTTTCCCTAAACTCATTATCTTCCATATCCATATAGTTATGGATATCAGTCATACCTAGAAGGCCCATGTCTTAGGGCAATGTCCCAGAATCTACTTCTTAAAATTTTTAACTCAATCTTATGTTCTCATAATCCTTCTCTTTTTTCAAAGATCAACTCAGACGCCATCTCCTCTATGAAGGTTTCTTCCCCCTGGTTGGCCCTGTTTTATTTCCCATGAATTTAACTTCTTTTATTATGTCTCTTTATACATATTTTAAATTAAATTTTGAGATTTCATCAATGTAGGGAATTCCTGTTAAAGAAGTTCCCTCCTCAAATGAAAAAAAAAATGCTCTAAAGAGCTATTGATTAGAGAAATGCAAATTAAAACAACTCTTGAGTTACCACTTTATACCTCTCAAATTTGCTGATGTCAGGAAAAGATAATGATAAATGTTGGAGAGGATGGAGGAAAACTGGGACACTAATGCATTGTTGGTGGAGTTTTAAAATGATCTAACCATTCTGGAGAGCAATCTGGAAATATGCCCAAAGAGCTATTAAACTGTGCATACCCTTTGACCCAGCAGTGCCATTACTGGCTCTGTATCCCAAGGAAATTATAAAAAAGGAAAAAAGGCATGACATATGCAAAAATGTTTGTAGCAGCTCTTTTTGTGGTACTAAAGAACTGGAAAATGGGTAGATGCCCATCAGTTGGGGAAAGGATGAATAAATTGTGGTATATGAACGTAATGGAATATTATTGTTCTATAAAAAATGATGAACAAGCTGATTTAAGAAAGGCCTGGGAAGATTTGCATGAACTGATGCTGAGAGAAACAAGCAGAAGCAGAAATACATTATACACAGTAACAGCAACATTATGTGAGGATCAACTTTGAAAGACTTGGTTCTTCTCAGTGGTTCAGTGATCCAAAGCAATCTCAACAAACTCTGAATAGAAAATGACATCTACATCCAAAAAAAGAACTATGGAAATGGAATATAAATCAATACATGCTATGTCCACTTCTTGTTTTTTTTCTTCTCTCATGACTTTTCCCTTTTGTTCTGATTTTTATCTCCCAATAGGATTAATAAAGAAATGTGTATTTAAAAAGTTAATATACATGTATAACCAACAAAAAATAAAACAATTAAAACAAAACAAAAAAAGAAGTTTCCCCACACAACACAGATCTGCACTTTTTGCGTCTCAGATCTGGGGCATTAAGAAGTTGTGACATTATAAGTCATTTAACACAGGAAGTATGTGTCAGAGCTAGAACTTGAATCAAGATTATTATTACTCTGCTACACCATAATGACTCTACAATTTATTTTGTATACCATTTATTTGTGTGCATTTTACATTGAATGTAAGCTTCTTCAGTCTGATTTCAGAAAAGCCTGGAAAAACTTTCATGAACTGATGCTGAGTGAAGTGAGCAGAATCAGGAAGATATTGTACATAACAACAAGATTATGTGATGATCAACTATGATAGATTTAGCTCTTCTCAGCAATGCTGCTATCTAGGGTAATTCCAATGTGCATTCAGAGAGAGAATTATGGAGACTGAATGCAGATGGAAGTATACTATTTTCACTTTTGTTTGCTTTTTTCTCGGGGTTTTTCCCTTTTGTTCTGATTTCTCTTTCACAACATGATTAATATAGAAATATATTTAAAATGATTGTACATATATAACATATCAGATCACTTCCTGTCTTGGGGAGGAAGGAGGCAAAGGAGAAAGATAGAAAAAAAATAAAATTCAAAATTTTACAAAAATGAATATTGAAAACTACCTTTACATATATTTGGAAAAATAAAATACTATTGAAATTTTTAAGAAAAGAATGTAAACTTCTTGGCCAAGGTCAGGGACTGTTTTATTCTGGTCTTTGTATGTCCCAAATCTAGGTCAACATCTTTGTTATAGCAGGTGCTTAATAAACAGATATGGAATTTAATAAAGTTGTTTGTATGCACATATGTACATGCATATATAATAATTAAACTAGAGTTAAACATTAAAAATATCAGTCACACTGTGGCACAGCTTTTGGAGAGAAATACATTGGCAGCTGTTCTTATTTCCACCTTCCTTCTTCATACACTGTTCCTAGGAAGCAGTTTTGAGATTCCTGGTCTATAAAACAAGAGGGTTTATGAACTTTTAAGGTCTGTTGGGAAAAAGGCATCATCACTGAGCATTATGGTGTATAGCCAGGAGCTATACATGAACTACGGAGCAATCACACAACTTTGGTACAGTGTCTGAACATCAATGAAACAAAGTTTCATAAAAAAACAAGTGATGAGAGCTCCTGAGGTAAATACACAAAAGAACAAGCTTAGTCAGATCCATAGGTACTCAATTTGGAAAAATACTGTAAACCAAGGAACTGCCCCCCCCTCCAGTTTTACTCATTCCCTAGGGCAGAAATGCCTTCTCATCTCTTAATATCAAAAACAGAGACCTCTGGGAAATGTCCCAGAATCACAAAGTTGGGTTACTCATACCTATCAACAAGTAGATGATTTAGAATACAACTACATTATGTGTTGAAAAGCCTTTTCTCCAAGCTTTGCAAGGGTCAATGCTGGAAAATTACCTATGCATATGTTTTACAAATAAAAAAGCTTCAATAAAAAATAAAATAAAATAAATTTAAAAATTTTTAAAAATTAAAAAAAGAAAAACCTTTTCTCCCCTTTTACTCTGTATATCATATATAGTTAAACAATATCCTGCTAACAGAGAGAACGGTATACATTCAGGATTTTAGTTGATATCTCTTACATCAGAAAAAACTTGAAGAATTTGATTATACTAGCAACTACTCCAAGCAAATGATCCCTAAGACTCTGCCAACCAATGAACCAATCAGTCAATTAACAAGCATTTGTTAATTAACTGCTATGTGCTAGGCACTATACTAGGTTCTGAAGATACAAAGATAAAAATGGAACAAATGGAACAATGGAAAGATAGAACATAAAGATATAATAAGGAATATATTTTTATTTTTTGTTTATTAAAGCTTTTTATTTACAGAACATATGAATAATTTTTCTACATTGACTTTTGCAAAACTTTCTGTTCCAAACTTTCCCTTCTTCCCCCCACTCCCCTAGATGGCAGGTAGTCTCATACATGTTAAATATGTTAAAACATATGATAAATCCAATATGTGTATACATATCTATATTGTTATCTTGCAGCACAAGAAAAATTGGATCTAGAAAGAGAGAAAAAAAAAAACAACCTAAGAAGGAAAGCAAAATGCAAGCAAACATCCACAGAAAGCATTAATTGCTATGTTGTGGTCCACACTCGATTCCCACAGGCCTCTCTCTGGATGTATATGGCTATCTTCATCGCTGAACAATAGGAACTGATTTGAATCACCTCATTGTTGAAGAGAACCACGTCCATCAGAATTGATCATCATATAGTCTTGTTGCTGTGTATAATGTTCTCCTGGTTCTGCTCATTTTATTTAGCATCAGTTCATGTAGGTCTCTCCAGGCCTTTCTGAAATCATCTTGGTCGTTTCTTACAGAACAATAATATTCCATAACATCCATACACCATAATTTATTCAGCCATTCACCAACTGATGGACATCCATTCAGATTCCAGTTTCTTGCCACTATGAAAAGGGCTGTCACAAATATTTTTACACATATGGGTCCCTTTCCTTCCTTTATGATTTCTTTGGGATATAAGCCTAGTAGAAACACTGCTGGGTTAAAGGGTATGCAAAGTTTGGTAACTTTTTGAGCATAGTTCCAAATTGTTCTCCAGAATGGTTGGATCCATTCACAGTTCCAACAACAATGTATCAGTGTCCCAGTTTTCCCACATCCCCGCCAACATTTGTCATTTTCTTTTCCTGTCATCTTAGCCAATCTGAGAGGTGTGTAATGGTATCTGAGTTGTCTTTATTTGCATTTCTCTGATCAATAGTGATTTTCATATGACTAGAAATAGTTTCAATTTCATCTGAAAATTGTCTGCTCATATCCTTTGACCATTTATCAATTGGAGAATGGTTTGAATTCTTATAAATTTGAGTTAATTCTCTATATATTTTAGAAATGAGACCTTTATCAGAACCTTTGAATGTAAAAATGTTTTCCCAGTTTATTGCTTCCCTTCTAATCTTGTCTGCATTAGTTTTGTTTGTACAAAAACTGTTTAACTTGATATAATCAAAATTTTCTATTTTGTGATTAATGACGATCTCTAGTTCTTCTTTGGTCACAAATTCCTTCTTCCTCCACAGATCTGAGAGGTAAACTATACTACATTCTTCTAATTTGTGTATAATATCATTCTTTATGTCTAGATCATGAATCCATTTTGACCTTATCTTGGTATATGGAGTTAGGTATTGGTCAATGCCTAGTTTCTTCTACACTAGTTTCCAATTTTCCCAGCAGTTATTGTCAAATAGTGAGTTCTTTTCCCAAAAGCTGGAGTCTTTGGGTTAATCAAACACTAGACTGCTATAGTTATTGCCTAGTTTGTCCTGTGATCCTATCCTATTCCACTGATCAACTACTCTGTTTCTTAGCCAGTACCAAATGATTTTGATGGCCACTGCTTTATAATATAGTTTTAGATCTGGTACAACTAGGCCACCTTCTGCTCCAAATCACTATTGATCAGAGAAATGCAAATTAAGACAACTTTGAGATACCACTACACACCTGTCAGATTGGCTAAAATGACAGGAAATGATAATGACTAATGTTGGAGGGCATGTGGGAAAATTGGGACACTGATATATTGTTGTTGGAACTGTGAATGGATCCAACCATTCTGGAGAGTAATTTGGAGCTTTGCTCAAAAAACCCAGCAGTGTTTCTACTGGGCCTATATCCCAAAGATATTTTAAAGGAGGGAAAGGGACCCACACGTGCAAAAATGTTTGTGGCAGCCCTTTTTGTACTGGCAGGAAACTGGAAACTGAAAGGATGCCCATCAATTGGAGAATGGCTGAATAAATTATGGTATATGAATGTTATGGAATACTATTGTTCTGTAAGAAACGACCAGCAGGATGATTTTAGAGAGGACTGGAGAGACTTGCATGAACTGATGCTGAGTGAAATCAGCAGAACCAGGAGAACATTATACACAGCAACAAGACTATATGATGATTAATTCTGGATATGGTTCTCTTCAACAATGATGTGATTCAAACCAGTTCTTATTGTTCAATGATGAAGATAGATAGTCATATACATCCAGAGAGAGGCCTGAGGGAACTGAGTGTGAACCACAACACAGCATTTTAACGCTTTCTGTGAATATTTCCATGCATTTTGTTTTCCTTCTTAGGTTGTTTTTTTTTCTTCTCTTTCTAGATCTGATGTTTCTTGTGCAGTAAGATAACTGTATAGATATGTATAGATATATTGGATTTGTCATATAATTTATCTTATTTAGCATGTATTAGATTACCTGTCATCTAGGGGTGGGGAGTGGGGGGAAGGAGGGAAAAGCTTGGAAAAAAAAAGTTTTTTGCAGAGGTTATTGTAGAAAATCACTCATGTTTTGTAAATAAAAAGCTTTTAATAAAAATAAATAAATAAACAACTAGGCCACCTTCATTTGCTTTTTTTTTTCATTAATTCCCTTGAAATTCTTGACCTGTGGTTCTTCTAGATGAATTTTGTTATTATTTTCTACTTCAGTAAAATAATTTCTTGGGATTTTGATTGGTATAGCACTAAATAAATACATTAGGTTAGGTAGTATTGTCATCTTTATTATATTTGCTTGACCTATTCAAGAACACTTGATATTTTTCCAAATGTTTAGATCTGACTTTATTTGTATGGAAAATGTTTTGTAGTTTTGTAGTTTTTGTAGTAACTGGCTTTTTCTTGGCAGATATATTTCCAAATATTTTATACTATCGATAGTTATTTTAAATGGAATTTCTCTTTGTGTATCTTGCTGTTGGATTTTGTTAGTGATATATAAAAATGCTAATGATTTATGTGGATTTATTTTGTATCCTGCAACTTTGCTAAAGTTGTGGATTATTTCTAATAGTTTTTTCATTGATTCTCTAGGGTTCTCTAAGTATACCATCATATCATCTGCAAAGAGTGATAATTTGGTTTCCTCATTACCTACTCTAACTCCTTTAATCTTTTTTTCTTCTCTTATTGCCAAAACTAGCATTTCTAATACAATATTTAACAGTAATGGTGATACTGGGCAACCTTGTTTCACCCTTGATCTTACTGGGAATGGTTCCAGTTTATCACCATTACATATGATGCTAGCTAATGGTTTTAAATAGATGCTACTGACTATTTTAAGGAAAAGTTCATTTATTTCAATATTCTCTAGTGTTTTTAATAGGAATGGATGTTGAATTTTACCAAATGCTTTTTCTGCATCTTTTGAGACAATCATATGTTTTTTGTTAACTTGGTTATTGATATAGTCAATTATGTAAATAGTTTTCCTAATATTGAACCATCCCTGTATTCCTGGCATAAATCCTATTTGGCCATGGTGTATTATCCTGGGGATGATTTGCTGTAATCTCTTTGCTAATATTTCATTTAAGATTTTTGCATCAATATTCATTCAGGAGATTGGTCTATAATTTTCTTTCTCTGTTTTCATCCTACCTGGTTTAGGTATCAGTACTATATCCATGTCATAAAAGGAATTTGGTAGGAGTCCTTCATTCCCAGGTTTTTCAAATAGTTTAATATAGTATTGAAGTTAATTGTTCTTTAAATGTTTGGTAGAATTCACATGTAAATCTATCTGGTCCAGGGGATTTTTTCTTAGGGAATTGATTAATGACTTGTTCTATTTCTTTTTCTAAAATGGGACTAATTAGGTAATTTAGTTCCTCTTCTGTTAATCTGGGCAATCTATATTTTTGTAGGTATTCCTCCATTTCTCTTAGGTTATCAAATTTATTGGCACAAAGTTGGGCAAAGTAATTCCTAATTATTGCTCTAATTTCGTATTTGTTGGTGGAAAGTTCTCCCTTTTCATTTCTGAGGCTAACAATTTGATTTTTCTCTTTCCTTTTTCTAATCAAATTAACTAGAGGTTTATCTATTTTGGTGGGTTTTTTTATAAAACCAACTTTTAGTTTTATTTATTAATTCAATAGTTTTTTTTTTTACTTTCAATTTTATTAATGTCTTCTTTTATTTTTAGGATTTCAGGTTTGGTATTATAATTGGGGTTTTAATTTGCTCTTTTTCTAGTTTTTTTTTACTTGCAAGCCCAATTAATTGGCTTTTTCTTTCTCTAATTTGTGCAAGTAAGCATCTAGAGAAATAAAATTTCCCCTTATTACCACTTTTGGTTGCATCCCACAAATGTTGGTATGTTGTCTCATTATTGTCATTCTCCTGGATGAAATTAGTAATTGTGTCTATAATTTTCTGTTTCACCCATTCATTCTTTAGGGTGAGATTATTTAGTTTCCAATTGCTTTTTGGTCTATTTTCTCCTGTCCTTATATTGCTTTTTTGGTTAATTTTCTCCTGGCCTTATATTGCATGTGATTTTTATTGCATCAGGATCTGAAAAAAATGCATTTACAATTTCTGCCTTTCTGCATTTGATTTTGAGGTTTTTATGCCCTAACACGTGGTCAATTTTTGTATAAGTTCCATGAACCACAGAGAAAAAAGTAAGCTCCTTTCTGTCTTTATTTAACTTCCTCCAAATATCTATAAACCTAACTTTTCTAACATTTTGTTTTCCTCCTTTACTTCTTTCTTATTTATTTTGTGGTTTGATTTATCTAAATTTGAGAGAGCAAGATTGAGATCCCCCACTAGTATAGTTTTGCTGTCTATTTCTTCTTGCATCTCTCTGAATTTCTCCTCTAGGAATTTGGATGCTATACCACTTGATGCATATATGTTTAGTATTGATATTGCTTCATTATCTATGGTACCCTTTAGTAAGGTATAGTTTCCTTCCTAATCTCTTTTAATTAGATCTATCTTTGCTTTTACTTGATCTGTGATCAAGATTGCTACCCCTATTTTTTTCTTCATCTGAAGCATAATAGATTCTGCTCCAGCCCTTTTCCTTCACTCTGAATGTATCATTATGCTTTAAATGTGTTTCTTGTAAACAACATATTGTTGAATTCTGGCTTTTAATCCAGTCTTCTATCTGCTTCCATTTTATGGGAGAGTTCATCCCATTCACATTCACAGTTAAAATAATTAATTCTGTATTTCCTGCCATCTTATTTACCCTAGGTTATGCTTTTCTCTTTCCTATCCCCTTTCCCTCCTCCCCAGTATTTTGATTTCAATTACCACCTCCCTCAGTCCTTCCCCTTTAGAGTCCCTTCACTTTTTTCTACCTTTCCCCTAATTCTTCTGTTTTCCCTTCTATTAGTTTTTCCCTTTCTTTTCCCCCTTTCCCTCCTATTTCTTTTTAAGGAGGGACAAGTTTCTCTGTGATACCAAATATGTCTGTTATTCTCTCTTAGAGCCAAATCAGATGAGAGTAAGATTCACACAATACTCATCCCCCTTACTTCTTTCCCTAAATTATAATAGGTTTTCTTTGTCTCTTCGTGTGATGTAATTTCCCTTATTTTACCTCCTTTTTCCTCTTCTTCCAGTGTGATCCCTTTTCTATCTCTAATTTCTTTTTCATATTATCATAATAATATCAAATTATACCCACATTCTCTAAGTATACCCATAACAGAAATATAACTTTTATGAGTTTTTTTTCCTTTTTACCATTTTATATTTCTCTTGAAATCTCTGTTTTGAGATCAATTTTTTTTCAGTTCTGGTCTTTTCATTAGAAATAGTGAAATTCACCTATATCATTGAACGTCCATCTTCTTTCCTAAACTGATAATGCTTATTTTAGCTGGGTAGCTTATTCTTGGCTATAGTCCCAATTCCTTTGCTTTTTGGAATATCAGATTGCAGGACCTTTGATCCTTTAAATAGGAAGCTAGTAGATCCTGGGTGATTCTAATTGTAACTCCTTGGTATTTAAATTGTTTGTTTCTGGCTGCTTGCAATATCTTTTCCTTGGTATGATAGTTCTGAAATTTAGCTATGATTTTCCTTGGGGATTTAATTTTGGAGTTTCTTTCAGGAGATGAGCTGTGGATTCTTTCGATGGTTATTTTACCTTCTGATTCTAAAATATGAGGGCAGTTTTCTTTTATGATTTCCTATAAGAAGATGTCTAGATTCTTTTTTTTTCATTATGGCTTTCAGGAAGCTCTATAATCCTTAAACTGTCTCTCCTAGATCTATTTTCCAGGTCAGTTGTTTTTTTCTATGATATAGTTCATATTTTCTTCTATTTTCTTCTATTTTTTTGTTTTTGTTTGATTCTTGAAGTCTTGCTGAATCATTCCCTTCCATTTGCTCAATTCTAATTTTTAGTGTATTATTTTCTTCAGTTACTGTTTTTAGCTCCTTTTGCAATTGGCCAATTAATTTTTTTTGTTCATTGAATTCTTTTTCCATTTTTTCCAATTTTTTTGCAATGATCTCATTTCATTTCCCCATATTTCTTGTAACTCTCTTTTAAGATCCTTTATGCTATCTTCAAAGAAGACCTTGTGTCATGGCTTATGTATCTCTTTGGGGCTTTTTCTGGAGTTACTTTACCTTTAGGGATCTCAGGATTTGAGGTCTGCTCTTCTCTCTCCATAAAAGCTGTATATGGTGAGAGTTCTTTTTGGGTTTCTATTCATTTTTTTTTTAATGCAAAGGCAAAGAGGGGACAGCTGTTTTAATTTGCCCTGGGGCAGTTCTGCTGATTAATTGACTTCAGATGCTGATTGACTGACTGATTTCCAGTGCTGGGCAATTCTGCTGGTTGATTGATTGCTTTAGGGTGCTGTGTAATGACAGCTAGGTTCACAATCTACACCCCCACAAACCAACAGCAGATGAAGCCTCTAAAATGTTTTTGAAGTCAAAGAATGTACAAATATCTGGAGTACAACACATTCTAGAAGAAGTTGCCCTGGAAGAACTTCAGAAGAGGTCTGTTTCAATTGGGCAGGGGGGTGGTCTGCCAAATCCAGATTGTAGCACAGGGAGACCACTGCAGGGAGCTGGAGCTGGAGCTGGGAGCTGGAGCTGGGAATTGGAGTGTTGTGGCTTCCATACACCTGGGAGTCTTCTGTAGGCCTCTTGGGCCAATCTGTCCTGATTGTAAGCAGATGGTTTGGCAGATCTGCCTTTGCCTTTTGTGGAGGTTACAGAGAGTTGTTTCTGTTCTCCACCATCTTGGCTCTACCTATAATAAGGAATAGAAACAAAAAATAAGTGAGCAGATGGTAGTAATACCCAGCTTCCCTAAATAATAGGAGGACATAGGCCCTGACAAATAATATCCCAGGGCACTGAGAGAACTATAAGTTATGATGACTGAGAAGCTGTCAGAAGTCTTTCAAAGGACATGGAGAAGAGGAGAAGTGCAGCACTCCTGGAAAAAAGTTAAGAGTCCTGATTTTCAGAAACAAGAACTTATACTGTGAGATTGATTTCAATTCATGGTAATATTCTAGAACGTATTTTTAAAAGCATGATTTGTGAGCATTTCTAAAGAAAAGTGGTAACCACTTAAAATCATGCAACAAGATCATGACAGAATAACTCGATTGGTAGATCAAGGGAATAAATGTTTTAGGCCTTGGAGTATGGATTTAAAGAAAGCACTTGACACATTCTTTCAGCATATCTTCATGGATAAAGCAGGCAGATATACTTTAAATGAGCTAGGTAGATTCAGTGCTGGTTGAACAAGTGAAATGAAAAAAAGGAGACTTAATAGCAATCTTTTAAGAATTCAAAATGCTATTATAAGAAAAAGATGGGAATTATTCAGCTTAACTTTAGAAGTTAGAACCAGAAAAGTAGACTGAAATTGCACCAAGACAAATTTCATTTTTTTGTTGTAATTTTTTTTCAGAACCAGAATTGTGTAAAAGTAGAGGTAAAAGCTTTCCCCATACTTCACCGGGTATTTCTATGAGGAGGCTAAATAAATATCTACACTTCTGAGATGTCAGGGGAAGAAAAGAAAGGATTCTTAGTCAAGTATGAATTGGTCTAGATAAGCTCTTAAATACCTCTCAGATCTGATATGGATCTGATATTCTATAATTCTGTAACTCCACTCCTGCCTTCCATCCCCAAAACATATTCTCAGAAAATGTTTCCCCTGTTTACAGAAAGAGAACTACACATTCAGCTCATTTTCTGACATTTTATAGCAGAAAAAAAAATCCTGAAGAATTTAGTTACACTGGCAACTACTCCTAAATAATATTTTCTAAGACTCTACCAATCAATGAACCACTCAGTGAATCAAGAAAAAATTATTAAGTAACTACTATGTACCAGGCACTATACTAGATGCTGTAGATACAAAGATAAAAATGGAAGTCTCTCTCATCAAAGAACTTATGTTTTTTTGTTTTGTTTTGTTTTTGTTTTTTTATTGAGGGAAAATACATATGAAGATGTAAATGTAGAAAAATACTAAATAAATTGAGGGAAAATACATATGAATATGTAAATATAGAAAAATACCAAATAAATACTAAATTGTTTAGTAGGACGGCATGAGTAATCAAGGAAATGAATAAAGGATTCATGAAGAAGGTAGTTAAGTGGTTGATCTTGAAGGAATTAAAGAATTCTAAGAGAGAAAAAATAAGGGATAGGTGATGAAGGAGGTCATTCCACGTAAAGGTATGAAGAATGGATATAGAGAGCAAAAGCAAAAAACCAGTATAAATGTAGCAGAAAGAACAGGATGATGAATAATGTATAATTATACTGAAAAGGTAAATTGGGGCCAAGTTATTAAGAGCTTCAAAAGCCAAACAAGAGAGTTATATTTGATTATAAAGGCAATAAGAAGCTACTGGAATTTATTGGATAGAAAAGTGACATGGTAAAACCTGTACTCAAGGAAAATCACTTTGGCAGTTATATAGATAATGGATTAGAGTGGATGGATACTTGGAACAGATAGACCAATGAGGAGACTGTTGCAATAGTCTTTATCCTTGAACTAAGGGTGATGGCTATTTGAAAATAATGAGAGGATAAATGTAAGACATGTTGTGCAGACAGAAATGACAAGTAATTGGAAATACAGGGGCAAATAAGTGATGAGTCTAGAATAACACTGAAGTAGAAAACATAAGAGATTGGAAGGATGGTTGTAATTTTAGTAGAAATTGGAAAATCAGAAAAAAGGGTGAGCTTCAGGGGGAAATGATGGTTCTGTTTTAGATATACAAAGTTTGAGGTGTCTTTCAGACCTCCTTCTAATTCATAGTTGGTAATATAAGACTGGAGATAAAGAGAGAAGATAGGACCCTATGTAGATCTGAGAACATTCTGAATAAAGGAGAAAATAGAAATTGTCAGAGTCTTAGAATATCTCTGCTCTTAGGAAGCATGATGTGAATGAAGGGCCTGAAAAAGACACTAAAGAATAGTCAGAAAAGTAGGAAGAGAACCAAGAAAACCCAGAAAAGAGAAAATAGTCAAGAGAAGAAGATGGTCAAAGTTCTCAATTTCTGAAGAGAGGACAAGAAGGATAAAGGTGAAGAGGGAATCAAACTTAAAAATTAAGAAACCATTGATAGTTTGCTAGTGGTCATTGCCAAGGTAACTGAAGGGCAAATGTTTCAGTATAACTTGTGAGACTCGGTACCAAATGATTAGGATTTGAATCCTAATTATGACACTTATTAGCTAAGTGACCTTAACTAAGACACAAGTCCAACAAGTATCAATTTCCTCATATGTAAAATGGAAGTAACAATTTCTGAATAGTCTACCTCAGAACAACTACTGGGTTATTGTGAGAACCAAATGAGACGATGAGCAATAACATTTTCTATAAATAAATACACAGAATTATTATTAGTTAATACCATTTGTAACTCTGGACAGGTGAGTCATTATGAATGTTTTACTCTCTTAAATGAAGCCTCTCTTGGAGTTTATGTATGGCTCATGTCAGAGACTTCCTCTTGCTATAAAGGGGCTGCTTATACTTTAAGAGATCTTCATTTCTCTGGCTTATTGCTTCCATACAGATGAGCTGAAAATGTAATTATCTGACATTTCCTCAAGATTAATCGAAGGCAGTCCCCTACATAAGTATATAGGCTCAAAATATGAACAATTTTAGTTATATGTTAATGGAAACAAAGAGGACTCAAATCCTTGACTATAAAAAAGTAGCAATACCCATCAGGAACTGCTCCAACTGCTCCAACAAGGTCAGGTCAGGGTTTGTTCCATTATATTAGTATTTAACCTTCATGACCTCTGTTTATCTAGTACCAGTTGTTTCCTACAATTCTTATCTTCAGTTTCTCTAATAAGATATTATTATACATTGCTCTCTGTTGCTGCTTCTTCTTGCTATCCTCAGAAGATCTTTTTTCTAAAAGTCTCTTCGGTTTGCAACAAAATAATATTATAAATTTAGAGCTAAAAGAGACCTTAAATAGGGTCATTAAGTCCAGTCCCCTTACTTCACAGAGGAAGAAACTTAAGGCCCAATTCACACATACAGTGAGTAAATTAACAGCTGGAGTTAGAGCCCAGATTTCCAGACCTTTGCTCTTAGGCTCTTCCTATTATACTTCATTGCCTCCCAACTGAATAATCTTTCTGGAAGGAACACTTTGACAAATAGAAACATCTTTTGTTCCTGAAAAATTCACCTCATAAGTGAGCAAAATGCTCTGTTGAATTCTACTGAATAGAATCTCAAATACACTTTTCTATGTTAGGAACACTTGGATTCCTAGAGAATAGCAGAGTATCACTTCTGACAGATAATAAAGGTACAAATGAGATTCAGCAAAGAGAGGAGGTTATATGAGATCAAAACACATTATTCATTCATCTTGATGCCAGGATTGTTTTTTTTTCTTTCTCAAGAATTTTCTATGTGTAAAGATCTTTTAATAAACCATGATGTAAATAATTTTAAGGGCTCTAAAACATGTTTTAATTCAAAGTATTAATTCTGTATCTATGGGAAGAGTTCTTTGTCACAAAAGGTAAAGCGTTCTTGCTTTCATTGATAAAAGTCCACCCTTCAACAAGTGAGCACAGTACTGCCAACATTTTTTTTTATTTTACACTCATTTAAAAATATTGATTCCCTTAATACTACCTTATGGTAACCTAATAAAAACATAATAATATCTGTAACAATTATTTATCATATTAACAAAAAGAAGAATTAGTGACAGCATGGGATAATTGTAATAGAGCTGGTGTAAGAGTTAGGCAAACACAGGTCAAGCTTTGTGACCCTGAATGAGTTGTTTAACCTCCAGGTAATTCTTTAAGGCTACCAGGAACTAACTATAAATCGAAGATTATTGTTTAGTAGCTTTTTGGTTATGACTGACTCTCCATTTGCAGTTTTCTTGGCAAGGATACTGAAGTGATTTACCATTTACTTTTCCAGCTCATTGTATGGATGAGGAAACTAAGGCAAACAAGTAACTTAACCAGGGTCACATAGGTAATAAGTGTCTGAGGCCATATTTGAATCCAGGAAGAGCAGAACAGGTGCCAATCAGTATTGGTAATGATTTCCTCAATTGAAGCCTCTCATACTGATGGATTCCCAGGTCCAGTTGTTGATGATAAACAACAACAATAACAATAGAGGTAATTATTGTCACTGTAATATCATATACTGAATTCCATTATCATGGTCAAACCAATGTCAGTGCTAGAAAGAACCATAGAAATCAATCTTCTTATTAATATTGTAGGAATTTGAGGCCAGAAGTGATGAAGAGACATGCACAGATATTTAAGTACAGCCATCCCCTTGAATTTAAAATATATTTATTTTATTTACTTTCACATATATTCACTTTTTTTCTGATTGCTTCCCAAGCCAGTAAAATTTTAGCTACCACCTAAACTACACTATCACAGGGTGGTAGAAAGAGTACTTTGTATTCAGAGGAACTGCAATTCTAGCTTTATTATTTTCTGGTTATGTGACCTGGGATAAGACTTAGCTTCTCTTTGCATCAGTATCCACATCTAAAACTAGAAGAGAAAGTATTGTATGGTCTCTAAGGACCCTTTTATTTCTACATCTTATAGGTCAGAGGTCAGAAGCCTACAACAAGTGTTCAAGCATCACATGCCTGTTTTCATGAGCAGGTGGTTCATTTATGCCAACTCCTGCTCTAGACTTTATGACAATTATTACAAGGCACTCCTTGCAAGTCAGTGACTCTTTTGTGCTCCACCCTCATGCCCTACAAGTAGAGGTCACTGACCAGAGTGTGTTCTCATGCATCCATACACACCCCACTTCTCATCCCTTATTATGTAACCCTAGCGTCAGCACAGAGTCAACAAATTTATCCAGTGAGAATAAAAGGAACTAAAGTCATCCAGTACTCCAAATGAAATAACAAAGTTATAATTTATATTTGTGCAGTGCTATATGGTTTATAAAGCAATTTTTCTTTTAACCATTTGATCTAAACAACCCAATAATTTTAATATAATATTTTGCTTCCCCAATGACATATTAAAACAATTTTTAAAACATTTTAAAAATTTTTTGAGTTCCAAATTCTAACTCTCCCTCTTTCCTTCCATCCCATCCAGTCTAGAGATAGTAAACAATTAGATATGGATTATACATGTGTGATCATGTAAAATATTTCCACATCAATCATTTTGAATAAGAAGATGAATTTTTTTTGTAAAAAAATGAAAAAAGAAAGTGAAAAATAGCATGCTTCAGTCTGTATTCAAATAATGTTAGTCTTTTCTAGAAGCTGATAGTATCCTTTATCATGAGTTCTTTGGGGTTGTTTTGGATCATTACTGCGGAGAATAAATCATTTACAATTCTTCATTGTACAATATTGCTGTTACTATACACAAGATTATCCTTTCATTTCACTTTGCATCAGTTCATGCTAAAACTTTCCAATTTTTCTGAAATTATGCTGCTTATTTTTTCTTATGACACAATGTTACATCACAATAATATACCACAGACTATTCAGCCATTCCTCAATTTATAGGCATCCCCTTGATTTCCAATTCTTAGACACCACAAAAATAGTTCCTATAAATATTTTTTTGTATAAATAGGTCCTTTTCTCTATTTTTTTGAAAGTCTTTGGGGTACAGATCTAGCAGTGGTACTGCTGGATTAAAGTGTATGCAGTTTTATAGCTTTTTGGGAATAGTTTAAGTAGTATTAATATTTCTCCATCTTATAAATGAGAAAACTGAGGTTTAGCCCAATCACATGGTGAAGCAAAAAGAGTCCAGGAGTAGACAGGAAATAAGGTTAAATCCCAGCTCCCACCCTGATTTGCTATGTGACCATAGATATGCCATTTGTCCTTTCTAAGCCTGAGATCTCTCATTTGCAAAATAATATTACTTACACCATGAATCTCATAAATCTGTTAGGGGCTTTCTCAAAGCCCTTTCTCTAGATCTCTTCTTGGCACTTATTTTCTCTCTGCTATATCACAGTCATATGAGTGCTTTGAGGCTGTAATTGAGATCAATCTGTTTTGTAATTGCCTTAATATTCATAGAGCCTAACACAGTGCCTGGTACATAGTAGGTATTAATAAAAAGGTTTGCCAAGTGAAACTACATTGATTTGGGTGGCCCAAGGTTATATGCCTGGTTAGTAGTAGAAGAGACTTGAATGTTTCTGACTTTAAGTTTAGTGTTATTTCAGCTTGGACCTTTAATACACTACTTTTGAAAGGTTACCAATCCCTGTCCTTCAAAGTCAAAAGGAATCAGTTATTACCCATATAATAAAACTACATCACAATAGAAAGAAACTGAGCCACAGAAAACATATCTCAGAGAGCCTGGTTTCAATAACACAAGTAATTTACAATATATTTAGCTGTGCTAATAATAGGATCGATGAAGACCATTTTCTAACTCAGGTTTGCTTTATGTTTGGGTAGGCTTTTAAGAAAAACAACTTTGAGCATTACCCTTACTAGAACTATGGATAATAGTAATCAACCATTTGTAGCTCTTGATATATGCTTTTATTCTTTTTGGTATTCTGGAGTTACGTGTTCTATAATAGCTAATGAGACTTTATGAAGAAAAGAGCTGTTTGGCCACTACTGATCGAGGGATTTTTAGAAATGGGCATAAATAAAGGTATAACTAGAAATTTTTTTATCTGAATCAAAACAATTTGGCATGGGAAACAACTAAATTAATTTTCCCAAATCACTAGTCTTAACATGTCTCACACTATTCTCCACAATCTCTCCCCAACTCAATATACTCCAGTAGATCTCCATTGCCTCTAGAATCAAATTTAAAATCTTCTGGAATTAAAATTCCTACATAATCAGGGCCTGATCTAATGACACTGTCCTCATTACTATGCCATTTATAAGACACATTATCTCTCGGCTTTGGCCATTTGCTCTGGTTGGCCTTTATGCCCAAAGTGCTCTCTCTCCTCCTGGTTTCCTTTAAGTCCCAACTAAAATTTCAGTACAGTATTTTTACAGTAAAATTTCCCAATCCCTCTTAATTTTAGTGCCTTTTAATTATATGGTATTTATCCTGTATATAACTTATTTATATACTTGCTTATATAGTTTTCTTCTCCATTAGATTAAAGTTGTTTGAGGGCCAAGATAGTCTTTTGCCTATTTCTGTCAGCAGTTCATGCAGAGTTTGGTAGAGTAGATGCTTAATGTTTATTGAATGATTGATTGAAGGGGAAAGGAGGTGACCAAAAACTAGAAGCTCAGAGAATAATCTAACCATGAGTATGAGGTCTGGTAGAAGGAACAGTCTTTCTACTCATATAGAATTTCTACTCATTAAGAATTTTTAAAAGGGGAATAAAGTCATGAAGGTGACCAGAGCTGAGAGGAAACAAGATTATGCCTTATAATTTAGGCAAATGGAAAATTACAAAGTATAGGAACCATGGTGTACAGAGTAGTGCAGAGAGGTCTCTCCCCATCCCAAGCTAATACCCTTGACCAAATCCCTTATTTGCTCAAATTATATATCTAGACATGAAATTCAGTTCTGTAATAATAGATTCATAAACTTCTTGAATGCCAGAATTGGAAGAGACCTTAAATATCATCTAGTTAAACTAGCTCATTTAACAAAGGAAGAAAATGAAATCCATATGGGAAAGTGTCTTGACCAAGATCAGATATCTAAATTAGTTGCAGATTGATGACTAAAACCCAGTTCTTTTGACTTTTATTTGCATAGGAATTTAAGTTTTTAAAAACACTTTCATATCCATATTAGATCTCATTTAAAATTGATATATACTTGTGATTTCTAATTCTAAGATTTATAATATCAGGAAAAAGCTACCCAAGGTTGAGTCACTGATTCAGATGGATATCAAATCAAAGGTTTAAGGAAACTCTCCCAAAAGCATGGCCATATTATAAGATTTTTCTCATCCTTTTTTGTCTGTCACTGAGCTCCCTAAATTATAACGCTGTGAATAAACTGTTCTTTGTTTCTATAGTAAAGGTAGAGAATTTTCAAAATCTAAGTAGGAACCAATACAAATTCATATTGTACTTTCTAGGTTTCATAGAATTTTCTGCAGAATCACAGAACTTCCAAGTTGAAAGAGATCTCTGAGATCAACTTCTCCAGGCCCATCTCTTTCAGATGAGGAATTTGCTAGCCAAAGATGTGAAGTAGTCTGCCCAGGGCCACAAGTTAGAGCCTGGACCCAATGCCGTGTCTTCTACATATATTGCTATTTTTATTTTCAAGATGAGATAATAGAGGCCCAAAGGGGCAAAGTGATTTGTCAAATAACAGAAGCTAATACTGCTGAAATAGAATCTCAGTTAGATTTGGAATTAAAAGGACCAGAATTTGAAACTCAAAACTCTGCTTCTGATTTTTCTACCCATGTGGCCTCAAGTAAATCACTTTGCCTGTTTGGGTCACGATATTCTCATCTAAAAAATAAGTGATTGCACTGCATGTTAATTCTAAGGACCCTTACAACTTTTAATACTATGAATGTTTTGATTTCTGATCATGCCTTTCAGTCTATGCCTGACTCCTTTGGGATATATACCCTCACCTTCCTTCTTGCATCCCAGGTCACTGGGTATTTGTTCTCATGTGATCATGCAAATGCTAATAAGAATATAAAAAAGGATAAACTTTCTCAAGCACGGTGATGATTCTCCAGAGGAAGGATGGAGGAGATTAAATTCTTGATAACACTTCTGAGAAACAGCAAAGAAGCCAATTACAATTAGTTAGATTTCCAATTACCATAGAAAGTCTTTCTTCAAATCCAAAGAACATTGGAAATAAGATAAAGCCATCTAGACAATAGGCTTATCTGTCTGGAGACAGAGATGCCATGGGAAAAGATCCCCTATGTATAAAAGGTTTTTTTGGTTAATTTTCTCTTTTTTTAATTGCATGATGTCTTTTTGTGAATGTGTATGTGTGTGTGTGTTTTGTTAAGTGAGAAAAGAAAAAAAAGTAAGGCACAGAAAGTAGACAAGGATCTGGAAATATTAACAAACCTCTAGTAAGTTGAGCTGTAGGGGCTCCTTTCCATCTGTTCCCTGGGAACACCATAACATGAATCTTTGGAGACACAATCAGGCAAAGCTATTAAGAAGGGAGGATACCCACAAAAAGTGTGTTCATGAGGAGGCAAAGACATATAAGTGCTATCAATAAACTAAAACTAGCCTCATATAGCAGCTAAGAACATGTGCCAGTTGTTAGAACGATTTAAAGAACATCAACTGCAATAGAATAATAGGATTTCAAGTTTTAAGGGACTTAGAGGTCATCTTGGCTAAAAAATCCTCTGTATTCAGTGGAATGATTTTAATGAGAAAGAATCCATTACCTCTCAGATCAGTCCCTTCAGTTCTGACTGTGCTCACTCTGATAGGGAATTGTGCTTGTTTCACTTTGTGTTTTCCTAACACTAACCTAAATGTGTCTCTCTGTAACTTCTAGCCCATTTTTCCTAGTCCTACACTTATGAGTCAACAGATGGAGTTTAATCTCTCAATAGGATGCTAGTTTTCTAACAAATAAAAGCAGTTCTATTCTCATCTGTGTTTTCCTCTTCTTTAGATTTCATGTATATATATATATATATATATATATATATATATATATATATATATATATATAAAATTCCTTTGATGGACTTTCCATTTCCCTCACCAGGAAGTTCAACTTTTTCAAGACAAATTTAATTTTATCATTTTTTCCCTATGAATATGGCACTAATATTTATAGGATAATAGATCAAGAGTTGGAAGAGATCTTAGTAGCCTTCGAATCAAATACCCTCATTTTGCAGAAAAGGAAACTGCAGCCTACAGAGATGGTGATTTCCCCAAGATCAAAGTACAGATCAATAGCAGGATTTGAACATTGGTCCTCTGATTCCAAAAATCCCCCTTCTGTTTAATCAATTTTCTCTTCCTAAGCACAATAACCAGAGAGGCTCTAACAATCATGGAGTACAACGATATTATTGTTATCATTTCCTATCTTCTGGCCATTATATTTCTCTGTGTTCTATCTTCTGTCATTACCAGAATACTCGATCCCAATCTACAAGGAATAATGTGACTTTTTTTAGCATTTTTTATCACTCAGAGTCAGAATCAGTTCAACAGTTTCATATTACTTACTCACTATGTGCTTAATGGTACAATACTGGAATGTTTGAATTGTAAGATATCTTAGAAGTCTAGTTTTGATTCCTCCTTAATGCTCTTTTTTAAAAGCTGTTCCTTTTTTATAGCCTATTTGGCATATGAATAAGATAGAAATAACTGATACATTAATTTTGTCTAATTATTCTATTAAAACTAATTGTTATAATAATACCAATAGCTTCTGTACATAGTCGTGTTCTAGATACAGGGAAAGTTAGAAATTTTATTTTAATCAGATTCCACATAAGGCTGCAGTGTATTTTTTATGCTATTGCTCAAAGGAAGATCTGACTCCTAATGGGTTAAGAAAATGTTAGGCAAGATGCTATAGATTTACTGTGTAAGGTACTGAGTATGCTTGACACATAGTAAGCACTTAATAAATGTTTATTGTTTCATCAATTGGATATCAAACACTCTTTATGGAGACATTTGGAGAAAAGATCTCTTTGTAAGTGATGGAGAAAGATTTTTGAATGGAGGATTAAAATCCTCTGAGGCACAGACATATTATAGTTGCTCAAATCATGTTCCTGACCTCTAGGGATTACAGTCTATTGAGAAAGGACCTTCTTTTGGCAAAAATGATTCCCTTCTTCCTTATTTGAATTGATAAGTTTTATTCTGGCCTCAATTGAAGAAATTATTTATTCTTTTGTATTTTCTGATGTTCTAATCCATAAGACATCTTCAATGTTTTTGCTGTTTAGCTTGGATAAATGGATTTTACTTACTGTTTACTAGGCTATAATGGTCTTTTTGTATAACTAGTGTTTGGTGGGGAGGAGGTAAGGTCTACCTAGCTTCCCCTTAAGTGTGATCAGGAAAATATCTTTCACTCTAAATCCAGTCTCATACCCCAAGTCCAAAGATATGGAGATAATGTTTTAGGTAATATATTATACATATAATAAATATTATATATAGATAGATATCATGTCAGTGTGTTACATATTTATACAAAGATGTTATTCTTATCAAATACCTCTCCTAGAAACTGAAGGAGACCTTGCCTACCTCATCCTCAAGCTATAGTGATGGCAATGCCGGCTTGGCCCTTTTATCCTGCAAAAATGGGCCATACAATTCAATAATATAATTAACTAATAAGTAATGTATTATAATTGGTTATTTATTAATATTAATTAACTTTATATAATATCTAACCATCCTATACGAAAGCTGTATCTATATACTTAGACAACACACACACAAACCCCTTACCTTTAGGCAAAACATTACTTAACATTAGAGTTCAAAATCCAGTAGGAGAATGAGACAATAACATAGATGGTTAAAATACATAATATCACATGATAATATAATAACTTGTGTTTATATATAGTTTCAAGATTTGTGAAGCATTTTGTTCACAGTAATTCTTTTAAATGGGTAGTTTGAAGGTATTATCATTCTGATTTTACAAATGACAAAACAGAATCTGAGAAGTTAAATGATTTCCCTAAAGCCAAATAGCAAGTAAGTATTTAAGTCAAAATTTGAATTTAAGTCAGATAGCAAGTGAAAACTTGAAACTAAAAGAACACTACAAGGAGAAAGAATAATATTCTGTGGATAATATCACATGCTATACTTGGTATTTAACAAATTGTTTGTTGGAACAATTCTCTAAAGAAGAATCAAAAACAAAAATGTTAAAGAATGCTTCATTATGTCAATAATAATAGAAAATAATAGCATAAAAAGAGGAAGAGTTGATATTGGAAGAGCTCTGGAAAGAATGGCATTATAATCCACTGTTGGCATCATTGAAAGTTGTCTAGGATGATACACAATTTTGAATTATGGGAAGAAAGCATTTAAAATGCCTCTACCCTTTGACATAGGTATACAATGGCTAGCATGTGCTTCACATTGGAAAAATGGACTCTGTCCCAGAACCAGCTTGGGCTTAAATCAGCTTAGGCCTTACTTTTTCTGTTTCAGGCATCCAATGCATTGGATATGTTATATTCTTTCCATACCTCCTTTTTATACTCTATCTAGCTCTTCTTTGTGTGTTGCCATTAAGGACAATCATATCTTTTAGCAAAAATCTCCAGATGTACAAGGAAAGTGCAAAAAGGAAAGTGTAAAATAACTAGTATCTGGAATCTTGAATTCCAGGAAAGAGTTCAGTAGAGAATCTACAGTAATAGTTTTCAAACACTATATAATACCCTACCACTTACTTTGTATCCATCACTTTTCCAGTTACTATGAGAGCTACAAAGAAGTACAAGAACATCTTCAGAAAACTTGTCAAGCCGTAGAGACAAGACAAAAACATCGCCTGTTACCGCCAAAATGGACAAATTGCTTATAGCACCGTCTTCCTTTCCACCATCTGTTCTTATAAAATGTGCCAATTTGTGCCAGGTAGAAGCAAACTCTGTGGGGAATGTCTAACTTGCAGATTCTATCTGTGAGGTCTTTGTAAGAAATATATGGATATAGTATATGAGAATCTCTGATCAAGAGCATCCATCTTCTGCTTTGTTTTGTCAGTGAACTTTTGCTCTCAGGCTAGTAGACACAATCCTATGACTTTTCTCTAACTCAGAGCCAGATCAAGGATTTTGTACTTTCCAGACTAAGTTTGAAAATAATGATTTCTATGTGCTATTACTGTCTATCAGAGTAAGTCATCACAAAATTAACAAAGTCCTGTCATTTCTACCTTTGCAATATTTCTCATATATATTTCCCTCTCTTTCTTCAATCTGCCAATGTCCTGCTATAATCTCTCATTACCTCAGTCCAGGAGTTTTATAAATTTTATAAGAATGGGTAATGAGAACAATTTGTTTTGAAGGTCATGAAGGCAGATGAAGCAGGTGCTATGGAACACTTAGAAAATGGTCAGACATTCAAGATGCCAAAGTCATCTACTGCATCCTGCACCATCACTAGTCATTTTGACTTTTGTCTTGCCATTAGACTTTGACCACTGTGAAAAAAGAGAGTAAGACTGATGATTTTGTGCAACTTTGCCTTATTGAAATCCAATTCATATGCAAATCAGAGCATCACCCCATGATGTCCTTGGTCCTTTTCGAAACAATATCCTGCACTCAGTGGTCAAATTGATCTTCCTAACATCCAGGTCTGATCATGGTCAATAAACTCTATGGCTGCCTATTACCTCCATAACCAAATCTAAATCCTGTGTTTAGCTTTTACAACCTTCATAATTTGATCCCATAATTCTACCTTTCCAGCATTCTTATACCTTACTCCTCACTTTCCCCCAACCTCACCATACACTCTTCTATCCAGTATCATTGTTGTTTTTCCAATAAGACACTCTGTGGATTATAGGCATTTTCATTGGTTCTTGTCTAAAAATTCCTGGAACACTATCTCCCCTAATCTCTGCCTTCTGCTTCCTTGACTACCTTCAAGTCTTAGTTGAAGTACAATATTTTACAAAATCTTTTTCTAGAGCTTTTATACTGATCATATGTTATTTGAACATATAGATTTGCATTTTGTCATTTCCAGTTAGATTTGAGCTCTTTGAGAGATGGCAGTGCTTTAGTTTTTCATTGTATCATTAGAGCTTAGTGCAGAGCAAACCCACCTTCAGATACTCCCTCAAATACTTTAACATCCCCATTTCTTGATCTACTATTTTCTTCATCTTAGTTGCAAAAACTTGCCCTCACTCTCACCCACAAGCTTTCAATTCAGTTCAATAATATTAATTACATGCCTACTATGTGCCAGGCACTGTACTAAACACACAGGATACAAATAAGAAAAGGAAATACAGTCCCTGCTCTCAAGAAGCTTACAATCTAAGGGGAAAGGCAATAAAAAATGAAGCTGAAAAGCAGAGGGGGAAGACATCAGGGGCACTTTGGGGCACAGCAGCCACAGATGGAAAATGAAAAATTAATTACCTGGAAAGTTCTGAGTCTTCTATAAGTGAAGACTTTGAAGGAGTTTAAAGCTCTATCGATTCGCCCTCCAGTCAGAGGGGAGTAGCAACTAAGGGAAGTGAGGTGTTCAATATGAAAAGCTAAATCAATCTGTAAGGTAATGAGTTTTCCAATGATCAGTTTACTTTGGTGGAAACATGATACTCTTGGCCAAACAAATCCAATGATGGACAATGAAGGATTTCCACTTTCATCTCTATGAACCTCAGAATTCCTTTACTAATCATTATTTTTCATCATCTCATTTTTCTCTATGCTTCACAATTCTAACCCTCTGATGTCTGTCTTCCCTAGATATTTCTCAGCACATGACCTATTCAATTAGCTATATTCTCCATTTTTTTTCCTATTTGAACCCCTTTGTAACTGTCTAAGCTCTATATCATACGCAACCATCACTTCCCTTGCTGAGGAAATAATGAAACAATGCTATCGGATCCATTATAAATTTATATTATCTAATCTCAACTGCTTCTTCAGAGAAGCAAGACATTTTATTCCTCTTTAATTGATTTCCTAGTCTACTTTCCATAGCACATGTGTTAAACTTTCTCATCTCTCTTCTGGCCTCCAGCCATAAGCCAAAGACTTTACTTTTAATTCATCAAAATCTGAGACTTTTAACTAACAACTCCTTTTCTTCTTCTCTTTCTTCTCATCTCATTTCACTCAGGCATTTTCTTCTGCTAACCCTTTTACCACTTAAATCTGAAAAGATGAGTTAGGAAGGGAAAAGACTTCCTTCAGTGTGAAGCTTTGAATCTAAATCTTAAAGGAAGCCAAGGATGTGGAAGTAAAAGTGAAAAGGGAGAGCATTCCAGACATTAGAAGTGGCCTGTACAAAAGCACAGAGATGGAAGATGGAAATGTCATATATAAAGCAGAACTAATGGACTAATGTGGTTGAATTGTAGAGTGAATTAAGAGGAGTGAAATATGAAAAGACAAAAAATTTGGGAAGAGGCCAGGTTTTGAAGAGCTTAAAGGTAAAGCAAAGAAATTTATACCTATACTAGTGGTAGTAGAATTTACTGTAGTTTATTTAGTAAAAGTTGTCATTGTCAGAACTTCAGTTAAAGAAATCATTTTGGAAGCTTTGTGAAGTTTGGATTTGATTGGAGTAGAGAGAGACTTGAAAAAGGGAAACCAATAAAAGCTTATTGTACTAGTTAAAGGTAATGAAGGCCTAACCTAGGGTGGTGGCTGAGTAGAGAGAAGGGGATGTATGCAAAAGAAGTGGAGAAGATAGAGATTACAAAACTGCTTTTTTATTTATCTATCTGTATAATTTCTATTCAAAATTTCTGAGATTTGCTTGCATATGCAGGATGAGACTGAGAAGTCAGTATGATGCCAAGTTTGCAACCTGGAATAACTGAGAAGATGGTGGTAGCCTACATTAAAAAAGGAAGTTCAGGAAAGGGCATTATTTCGGGTTAAAGATGAGTTTTCTTGTGGACAAACTGAGTTTGAGCTGCCTCTGAGACATCCAGTTAGAAATGTCCAATAAGCTGTTAGACTAGATATATAGATCTGGGAATTATCTTCATACAGATTATAACTTTACCTCTGGGAGTTGATGAGATTATACTTGGCAGTGCTTCTACAGTAATGTATTTTAATAATTTATGATAGTCAAAAAGCTGAGGAAGGAGAGAGTATTGGCACTTAAGAAAGCAAAGTTAGCAAGAACAGCTTAACTTGATCAAATGCACTCCAGAGAAATCTGTGTTGGAGAAGTTTCAAAACGATGCAAAGGATATGTATAGCATTATTACCAACAAAAAAGACAAACCATATAGCATCTGCTGTTGACCAATATGTCAATTTTCTTATTTCCCATAACATCTTTTTGAGAATGTTCTAAGTATTTCTCATATTATTTATAAGAATTATCATTCCAATTATTATTTGCACAGTAGAATCTTGGGTCCCAGAGAAAGCCTACATCTCCCAGTCAGGCTTCTAGAAGTACTTCAGAGTAGTCAAGGGTGATTTCCTAATGTCATTGGTTTGAGTCATAACTATTATACAATAGTATTATATGCTGTTTTTGAGAATCAGTCAGCCAGCCATAATAAGTTTTTAGAAAGAGACCTAGACTAAGCTATAGTAAGTACACTAAGAATAATGGATACAATTCACCTTCTCCAAAATTTGTGATACATGCTTTTGAATGTATTCTTGAGAATACATTTGAGAAATTCAATAACAGAGATAACTTTGGGTATTGATACTTTGACTGTGGTACAAATAAGGCAGAAAATGGGGAGACACAGACTCAGCAAATTTGTTTAGTAGGATGAGATAAGTGGAGAATAATCATATACAGAGTCCAAATCAAAGGATATTCAGATGCTCCTGTTTACAAATTAAATTGTGCTGATTCCTTCAGCCTATGCCATACTATAAGGTCTCATCAATAATATTCTATGACTGTTTTAAGAGAGAGAGAGAGAGAGTTGTTCAGTAATTTCAGTTGTATCTGACTCTTCATGACCCAATTGGGGGGTTTTCTTGGCAAAAATATGCGAGTAGCTTGCCATTAACTTCTTCAGATCATTTTGCAGATGAGGCAACTGAAGCAAACAGGATCACACAGCTAATAAGTGTCTGAGACTAGATTTGAACTCAGATCATCCTGACTCCAGTCCTAGTATTCCATCCACTGTACTACCTCGAAGCTATAAAAGATGGGTAGAGCAAAAGTAAGCACGTGATCAAGTATGCCAATTGTCCAAACTATTAATCCTCTTTCACATTCCTGACAAAATGACCTACTTATCTCTTTCTTATTTAAGACATTCCATCTCTTGGGACTCTATCGGCCAAGGGAAAGTCAGGAACTATATGAGCAAAATTACAAAATACTTTCCACACAAATAAAGTCAAATCTAAGCAATTGGGAAAATATCAAGTGCTCTTGGATAGGTTGAGTGAATATAATAAACATGACAATACTACCTAAACTAATCTATTTATTTAGTGCTATGCCAATCAAACTCCCAAGAGACTATTTTATTGACCTAGAAAAAATAACAAAAAAATTCATCTGGAAGAACAAAAAGTCAAGAATTTCAAGGGAATTAATGAAAAAAAAAAGCAAATGAAGGTGGCCTTCAAGAAACTTAGACTCTTAGAGAAACAGAACATATTTAAGAACAATTAAAAATTAATTAGCCACAGATAGATTTGATAATATTTTCTCATCAGTAAAATAGAAATAATAATATTTTACTCCCTACCTTCCAGGATTGTTGGAAGGAAAAGGCTTCATAGACTTTAAAATCCTAGAGAAAGGTGATTTTTGTATTAATATTAATAAATGATCATAAATACAATAGGTTTCTGAGAAGGAAAAGATGACTGTTGGCTTTTAGAATTTCTAGTTTCTTTTAAAGCCTAGCTGAAATGGCATGTCTTACATGACATCTTTCCTGATCTTCTGGTTCCCACCAATAGTACTACCCTCCTAAAATGACTTTGTATTTATTTTTTATATAATGTGTATATATATTATGTGTGCATAAGGGACTATGGATATGAAATGCTGCAGAAAATTTCAAATTTTTTCCATGTTTTGGTAAGATTTACTGGACTTTTTCCTGATTTAATTCTTGTTTTTATAAGGGAAAGCTCTTTTTTACATTCTTTGTAATGAGGAAAGGTCCTCTGAGAGGAAGAGAGGAAAGGACATGTTTGAAAATGTACGTGATATTAAAATCAAAAGACTAATAAAATTTATATTAAAAAGCCACTATGAATTCAGTAACACTTTTAAATGAATTCATATTTTATTAATCACAACTGTATTTTGATACATTTGAAAAATAGTAATATATAAACTTGAGACATTTATTTATTTAAAAGAAAATGTTTATATAAAGTATAAAGAAAAAGTAATGCTCTGCATTTTGGGTCTAGTATACTCAATATACTAAGCATTTCATTTGCATGAATACTCTATACTAATTGTGGACCATAAGAAAGGATCCATTGTTTTACAAAATAAAGTACAGACTTAAGTTGACACTCAGCGCCCTTCATGATCTGGACCCAACTTACCTTCCTTAATTAACATCCCATCAGCTCTTTTTCATATACTTTCCCCTGAATAAACCCTATCCTTTCCTTTATCCATGACTTTGCTTACTCAATTGCATCAATTTAAGGAGAATTCCTCCTCATTCCTTAATTCCTTCCTCTATTTATAAAAATCCTTAATCAATTCTGAAGGTCTAGGTTCTCATTGATGAACTTTATTTTAGCTTGCCTGTCTCAACCCCATCCAAGCTACTTCCTAGCCATCATCACGAGCTTTCCCAGCCACTCTCCTTCTCTGAGAGCAGTAGTCAAATAAATGTTACTATTCCTCATAAGGATATATTAAATAACCTTCTTATGCTTCCAGTTTCTATTTACTTTTTCTTCCCTATTAACTATGCCAGCCTGGGAAACATATAGTGTTCTATTAGAATGTAAAGTCCTTGAGACAACCTAAAAAGATATCTGCTTGAATGAGATGTAGGTCACTCAGCTCCTATATACTTTTACTAGTGAAACCTTGAAGTCTACCAAATTGAACTATGATTAAGAAATCTAATAAAAAAGTTATTGTAGGTAACATTCTCCCCTCTAGAAATATATAAAACCCATGCAGAATTCTATGAGAAAGGAAGATCCTGAGTTAAATGAATACCAATATGAATGGAAATGAGACAGAGTAGAAGGCAAGTTTCTGTATCCAGAGGCAGCAAGAGCAGAGCTCTTGGTCAGAAAGCCCCAGAGGTGAGACCTTGGAAAACCCTGAACAACAAAATTTGGTAATTACTAATTGGGTATTGACCAGATCAGGCCCAAAGGCTCTCAGGTCCCTAAAAGTTTATTCTATGATACCGAGGAATACTCTCAAAATCCCTTTTTTTGAATCTCAAAAATGTATAGGGTGAAACCTGGGATGTTAGTAAAAAAAATCTCAAGAAACCCAGGCAAGATCAAAAAGGGTTGACCACTTCACTCAAAAGTTCAGCAGGAGTAAGAGCCTATCCTGACTCTGGCACAAAGCCCCAATTCAAAAACAGAGACAGACAGACAGACAGATAGAGAGACGCAGAGACAGACACAGAGACAGAGAAAAACACACAGAGACAGAGAAAGAGACAGACAGAAAAAGAGACAAAGAAAGATAGAGAAAAGGAGGAGGGAAAGAGAGAAAAGTAAAAAGCAACCAGTATCAAAGGCTGTTGCAAATTTAAAGATGCTCTAGAAAAGATAATAATTTTACAATACTTGCAAACAAAAATTTGGAGGAAGAATAACTTACCCAAGGTATAAGAATATGAGTCATTTCCTAATTGATAAATAGTCAAAGAATATGAATAGATAATTTTCCAATGAAGAAATCAAAACATTTTATATTCATATAGAGAAATGCTTTAAATCATTATTAATTAGAGAAATACAAATTAAAACAACCTTGATCCCTCAACTTATGAAAGATTAAAAGATATGAACAGACAGTTTTCAGATGAAAACATCAAAGCTATCTATAGGCATATAAAAAAGTGCACTAAATCACTTTTGATTAGAAAAATACAAATTAAATCAACTGAGGAACCATCTCACACTTAATAATTTTGCTGTATATTTGACAGGAATAGCAAGTTGTAAATAGTAGACTTACACTTCATACGTACTCATCTTTTTTATTGTACTATTATGAAAATGCTTGTTTTATTCCATAAATTAAAAATAAAATAAAATATTTAATGTAAATTCATTAAAGACAGAGATTACCTTGAATGTATGTTTTTGTAGCTCTATCACTTAGCACAATGCCTGGCATATAGTAAGGGCTTAATAAATGCTTTATTGCCTTCATCCACTCAATCCATCTCACATACCCACAGCTCTATGAAGCTTTCCTTAATCTCTGCAGATTCCTTCTTACTTTCCACAGTAGCTTGTATAAATTTTATGACCTTACATGATATTCTAACTAGTTATTTGTGTTCAATCTTATTCTTGTTAAATTACAAGTTCTTTAAGGGCAGGGACTATATATTAAATAGTTAATAAATGTCTGTTTCATGAATAAACAAATGGGATTGTTGTTATTTTTGAGTCATTTTGTTCATGTCTGATTCTTCATAACCCTATTTGGGGCTTTCTTGACAAAGATATTTGAGTAGTTTGCCATTTCCTTCTCTAGTTCATTTTACAAATAAGGAAACTGAGAAAACAAATAAAAAATATCTTGTTCAGGATCACACAGCTAAGTGTCAGAGGTCAGAATTACTCAGGAAGGTCAGTCTTCCTGCTTCAGGCCCTGCACTCTATACACTGTGTTATCTAGCAATCCAAACAGGATTGGGACTAACAGGAAGCCATATTGTTAAAAAGTTCCAAAAGCTGAGGGATATTTTAGTACTGATCCTTTCACTCGTTTTTTGTGTGACTAATGGAAAGTCATTGTCCCTCTCTAAGCCTGTTTTTCAACTATAAAATGAGAAGATTGAATTGGATGGAGAGTCCTTAAGCTCCCTTCTAGAAAGGTAGGTCAATATAGAGAAATAATATAATACAATAGAAGTCTATTGGATCACAATTCTACTGTTGGAATCAAGAGAAACTTGGGTTCAAAGCTGGCAATTTCTAGCTGTATGACCATTTCCTCTCCGAATCTGTTTCTTCATCCACAAAATCAGGATTATAATACCTTCTACTATTTCTTCAAAAAGTTTTTGTGAGGATTGATGAAGTACTAAATATCAACATTTTGTAAACCTTACAGTTCAGTGTAGGAGTCAACTATTATTGCTATTCCAACCCTGAGATTCTATAAGTAAATAATGAGTTTTGGATTTTAGTGTCAGTTCTGGCATGAACTTTATCTATAGATAGAATTTAGTTTCCTCATCTGTAAAATAAAGGGGGGACACAAAATGACCCCTGAGGTCCTGCCTAGCACTGCTATTTTGTTCCCAATTTTGGTCTCAAGAACTTTTTACATCATAAAAAGTACTGAGAACCATAAAAAAGTGGGGTTTTGGGGTTTTTTTGTTTTTTGGGGGTTTTTTTGTTTGTATAGGTTTATCTATCAGTATTTTCTATATTAGAAATTAAAATGTTTTGGTATTATTGTGAAAATAATTTTGATCACACTTGGAGAACTGCTATTCTAATGGAAAGAGATAAAATTGAAGAGGAGAGAAAGATTGTCAACATACCAGAAGAAAAAGCTTAGAAGTTGCAATGTGTATATTTAAGAAACCAATGCAGGAAACATGATAGGATTCAAAGAGTATTTACTGACTCTTCAGAGAGCTCAGGTTCAATTTCCTTCTCTGACACTGACTTAGACAAGTTATTTATCCTCACTAAGCCTCTTTCTCCTTATTTGCAAAATTAGGGAAGGCCCTCTCAGGTCCCTTCCAGATTTAGTTTAGAAATAGTTCTATAATCCTATGATGAAATATGAACCATGTTCAAACAACAGACCCAACTGTCTCAATGATGGGGTAGGAAGGTGGGGGCAACCAGCTCACAAAGAAGATCATGATAGACAGATTAGCCTTGTCCCACATTTGCCTAGTAATTCCAAAATGTTGGCACTGGGAGCAGCACCTTGGGGAATTGATGGGATTACTGAAAATCACCTTTTTAAAAGACAAATGACTAAAAACAAAGTCTAGGTAAGAAGCAGCTGTTGAATACATGGCATCAGCAACTAGGATCTTGAAAAGGATTTTCCCCCCCAGGAAACAGTAATTAGTGCTGTCATGTCCCCCCAGGGCAAGAATCTTTATATAATGTTCTTCTTTGTAATCCCCCCAAAACTTTTTGTTTTCCTTTTTTTTTTTTAAAGTCCTAAAAAATGTTTCAAAAGTTGCTTTTTCAGGTAGGTTTCGGAGTTGTCCAGGACATAGTTGCCTTGCTGGCTTAAAAAATTAGGAGAGTTTTCTTTTGTAGAGTTAACTGTTTCTGGGGAAGAAGTAAAACAAGATTGTGAAGAGGAATGTGGCTTGTCTGGAATTCTACATTCCTATAGATCAGAGATGGACAAAGAAGTTACTGTTGTTTTTGGACATGGAGTCAAAGTAGCAATCACCATACACTGCCCCAAACATTAGACAAAGCTGTTTCCTATTGGTCTTTGAATGTTTAGAGTCTTTGATGATTGTCTTCTTTCTCTTTTTATTTATTTATTTATTTTTTTATGTCCATTTGCCTTTTTTTTGTAGCTCATGTGACTGGGGATTGAGGGGGTTAGAGAACTATGGAATCATAGATATAAACTGAAAGGATCCTTAACAGTCCAAACTTTAAATAAGAAAAAAAAAACTGAGGCACAAGGAAACTTAGTAACTTACTCTATTTCACACAAAGTACTAAGCAGCAGATGTAAGACTTCAACTCTAGTCTTCTGAGTTCTAATCTTGAACTTTTTTCCATTTTCTCAATTCTCATGTATTTTCACCTCTCTGCAACTGCTGACACCTCATCCCCACTCCTAAATAGCCTCTCCTCTTCAAGTTTTCCTGACACTCCTTTCTCCTAGTCCTCCTACCTTTCTAACTACTTCTCAGTCTTGGTTGCTTCCCATACTTCTCTGCTAAATCCCATTCTCTTTTAATTCCTCTGTGTCCCTTTGTGATCCCATTGGCTCCCATGGATTCAGATGATTACCTCTAAATAGATTAATACCAGATCTCCATATTCAGCCTTAAGTGTTCTCAGCTCCAGTCTTACATCACTTACTGCCTTTTGAACATTTTGAATTAAAATTCTTATAAACATCCCAAACTAAACCAGTCTAAAGCAGGAATTTTTTCCTAATCCCTACTTTCTTAGATACTTCCCAAATATCATCCAAGCACCATCTTCCCAAATCACTTAAGTTTGAAACCTTGTTGTCATCCCTTAATCCACATTCTCACTCACCCTACATATCTGATCCAGTCAGACATTGTTTTTACCTTTGCAAAAACTCTTGTGTAACTCACCTTCTTTTCTCTGATACTACCTGGAACAGACCTTCTTCACCTGGATTGTTGCAGCAGCCTTCTAATTAGTCTTCTGACTCCAGTCCATCTTCCCCTCAGGTGCCAAAGTGATATTTCTAAAAACTTAAGTCCTGCCATTTCACCCCTTAATTAAATACAATGACTCCATATTATCAACAAAATAATATATAAAATCTTCTCTTTGTCTTTTTCATATTTTCATATTTATTTTTCCAAATTCATGCAGAGATAGTTTTCACCATTCACCTTTGTAAAACCTTGGGTTCCAAATTTTTAACTCCCTCTCCCCACACCCCAAGGCAGCAAGCAATACAATAGAAGTTAAACATATATAATTCCTTTAAACATATTCCCATATTCATCCTGCTTCATAAGAAAAATCAGATCAGAAGGAAAGAAACATGAAAAAGAAAAAAAAAAACAAGCAAACAGCAAAAACAACGCTAAAAAGACTATGCTTTGATACACATTCAATCTCCATTGTTCTCTTTCTGAATGTGGATGGCATTTTCCATTCCAATTCTATTGGACTTGCCTTGAATCATCTCATTGTTGAAAAGAGTCAAGTCCACCACAATTGATCATTATATAATCTTGTTGCTGTGTACAATGTTTTCTTGGTTATTTTTATTTCACTTAGCATCAATTAATGTAAATCTTTCTAGGCTTTTCTAAAGTCAGCCTGCTCAGTATTTCTTACAGAACAATAGCATTCAATTACACTCATATATCATAACTTATTTAGCCATTTCCCAACTGATGGGCATCCATCTTTTTATCTTTCTCTAGACCTCTTAAATTTGATAATCCAGTAACATTTACTGGCCTTCCTGCCATAACTTCCTGACAATATTCTTTTTTTTTTTTTTTTTTTTTTTTTTTTTTTGCTGAGGCAATTGAGCTTAAGTGACTTGCCCAGGGTCACCCAGCTAGGGAATGTTAAGTGTCTGAGACAGATTTGAACTCAGGTTCTCCTGACTTCAGGGCTGGTGCTCTATCCACTGTGCCACCTAGCTGCCCTGTTATTCTATCTTTTAATATGGTACCTTTTCATGAATTATTCCCTATGCCTAGAATGTTCTTCATCTTCACCTATAGCTTCTGGCATCCCTGCCTCCCTTCAAGTCATAATTCAAACCCCATTTTCCACAAAATATCTTTCCCAGACTAAATACCCTTTATTCCACACCTACTGCTAGTTAGTTATTGCTGTAGAGTTGTTTCAATCATATCTAACTCTTTGTGGTCCCATTTGGGGTTTTCCTGGCAAAGATTCTGGACTGATTTGCCATTTCCTTCTCCAGCTCATTTTACATATGAGAAACTGAGCCAAACAAGGTTAAGTAACTTGCCAAGAGTCACATAGCTAGTGAATATCTGAAGCTAGATTTGAACTCAGGTCCTCCTGACTTTCCTGACTCCAAGGCCAGTGTTCTATCCATTGCCTCATGGAGCTGCCATATACTGCTAGTACTTTCCCTTTGAAATTAACTTCCATTTGCAAAGAAAATATAGACAGTTCTGAATATAATATATAATATCTATTAGATATATTTTCTTGAAATGGAAATTTATTATTTCACATTTTGAATCCTCTCATGTTCTATTGTGCACATGGCAATGGTTTCTTTTCTTTTTTCTTTTATATTTAAATTTTAAAAATACAGTCTAAAAATTAGCTTCCATTTACATTGTTTATATCTTGTATGTACAATCTTCTGGATGTTGTATCCCTCACAACAAAGTTAGCTCTTAGACAATGTTTTTGCCTGTCTGTATATTTCAGCACTTAATACATAGTAAGTTGGCACATAGTAAATACTTTTTAAAAAAACAAATTTGTGTTGATTGATAGACTGACTGTAACATGTTCCTGTTGTTGTCATGATAGTGATTGGGGGTTGAGACAACGAATCATCCCACTGGCATTTGGAAATGAACCTGAAGTGGCAAATGCAATGCAGAGACTATAATAAGTTGAACATACTTTCCCTAGGCACCAAGTTGGTACAGAGAAGTATTTGTTCCCAAGGTAAATAGGGCCTCAAGACAATAGTATTAGAAAAAGTCACACCCCATTCCTAAAGGAGTATCTCTAATACTACAAGGGAGGTGAAACAGTTGAACTTACTCTGGCAAAGTGAGTCCAGAAACATGAATACATGAGTATAATTTTTCCCTCCTTTTTACAAATGAGCACTCCAAAACTCAAAGAAAGGAGATGATCGGTTCATAGTTGCACTGTTAATACACAAGTAAGGAAAGTACTTAGAGACAGAAGAGATCTTACACAGCATGTACTCCAACCCCTTAATTTTGTAGGTAAGGAAATCAAAGTCTAGGGATTCAAGTGATTTGTCTAAAGTCATGGCATAAAAAAACAATGTTTAAACTTGAATTTAGGTTTTCTGAATTTAAATTCATTTCTTTTTCATTTGGACAAACTTCCTTCCCAAGAAGTTCCTTAATCAGAGAGTTTTCTAGAAAAAACAAGTGTGACCTCAAAATGGATTCTGTTCCTTCCAGTATTCTAATTTCATGCTTAATTTCAGATATAGCTCTGATTTCTACTGTTGGTGAGTTTCTTTAACTTTTGGTATTTCTTTTTCTCTTTTTCATACCCTTGAACTACTTGAAATTAGATCAGAATAGACAAAGTCAATAAGTTAACACCACTTTAGCAGGGCTCATTTTTCCTTGGCCAGTTTTCAGATGAATCTGTGCTAAATTTGAGTGAGTCTGAAACTAAAGAGTAATTGTTTCAGAACTCTGCTGTAGCAGGAGAAAACACCTATGGCCTCAGAAACCTGGGATTTCTCCTCAGATTGTAAAGGCTCTTACATCTCTTTCTCTTCCCCCTTTCTCCCCCTCCCTCCCCCCCTTTCTCTGTTTCTGTGTCTCTGTCTCTCCCTCTGTCTTTCTGTGTCTCTGTTTCTTTCTCTTTCTGTCTGTCTGTCTCTCTGTCTCCCTCTGTCTCCCTCTCTGAATCTTCATCACTCTCTCTGTCTCTGTGTGTCTCTGTTTCTCTCTCTGTCTCTCTGCCTCCCTCTGTCTCTCTCTGTGTCTCTTCCTTTCTATCTCTCTGTGTCTCTGTCTGTCTCTGTCTCTCTGTCTCCCTCTGTCTCTGTCTCTTTCTCTCTCTCTGTGTTTCTGTCTGTCTGTCTCTGTCTCCCTCCGTCTGTTTCTGTCTGTCTCTGTCTCTGTTTCTCTGTGTGTGTGTGTCTCTCTCTCCCCAGAACACAGGATCTGAATGAAAGCTTTGTAATTATAAACATGTTCTCCTTTCCCTATCCTGCACTCTTTGAGTCTTTTACCCACCTCTATTGTGAACCGTATACACCTCTTTCTCTACATGTTCTAACACCTCCCAGGGGCAGCTGTCATCACGAGAAGATGGATTTATATTATGAAGCTTTAATTTACTGTGGTTCAATTAACAGCCTAGGTGACTCACTTCATAGCCGCAGGAGCTCTCTTCTTTTTAAGAACCCAAAAAGGGAAGAAAGAAAGACCACGGCAAAACCCTCTGAGTCAGTAAAGGCACCCTATGTGGTAACCTATATTGCAGCATATCCATGTTTAACAAGGTCCCAGCTTGTATTAACCACTCTGACTTTGCTGAACATGCCCTTCTGCTTTTCTTCCAAAATTCCCCATTTATTGGATGATTTCACCTGAAAAAAGGAAGGTGGGGATTGGGGGCAGTTTAATAATAATTTTAAAGTGTATGGAGGATTACAGGCAGAAAGTGAACAGATGCTTTCTATTACTACAGAGCACAAGATGGAAGGGAAAAGGCATCTATATAGTGAGGGTGACAGACTAAATATTGTGACTTGAGGTAAGGGAGTGGATATAGTTCTCTAAAATTTTTACAAAGAACAGATTCTCTGTGGTCAGAGGGCAATTCAGAGCTATTCCTGTCTAAAGGGAATAAACCATGTTGGGAACTCTACAAATTGTAACTTTCCAGCCTGAACTCAAGCCCTTCTCACCTGCAGACACTATTATTCCCCTGGATCACAACAACAATGTAGATTATAAATTTTTTTTCTTTTTTTTAATTTTTAATTTGCAAAACATATGTATGGGTAATTCTTCAACATTAACCCTTACTAGATTATAAAATCTTAAAGTTTAAAGTAAAGGAGTATCTTAAAAATAATTTCCTTCAGTGGCTCCCAAGTTGTGGACTTGAAAGTCCCAGGAGCTGCTGCAAATGGTCCATGAACCCATATACACATCATCATATATCAATCAACTGAATATGAATTTGTAAAGCATTTAATAAATACCAGCTACTGGGTTAATATTAGAAAGACAAAGACAAAAATGAGAACATATCTGCCCTCTAGGAATTTACATTCTATTGAAGAAAAGAATATTTACATATATAAGTGTAGCTTGATTTTCACCATACCTGTTACAAGTATGACCAAAGAGAGTGACTACAAGTCTCAGACTCACAAAATCTATACAAATAAAATAAAAGATAATTCTTAGGAGAGAAACTAGCAGTTGATGATCAGGAAAGGCCTTACTTTAGAAGGTAGTGCTTGATTAGAGGGTAGTATATGAATTAGACTCTGAAGCAAGGTAGGGAGTCATCAGAAAAAAAAATCTCTGGAAAAGCACAAAGATGAGAGATGGAATATTAAATCTGAAAAATAGCAAGAATTATCTGCCTGGACCAAAATAAAGCTTTTTAATCAACAGATACTACCAACTAACTTCACAATAAGGTCTATGACTTTTTTTTTTTCTTTAAAAGATTATGAGACATTGGATTAGCCCAAACTCCTTATATGACAGATGAGGAATCTGGCATCTCATAAAATTAGGCAGCTTGATCAAGGACACACAGGTTCATAGAATTCATAGATCTAGAGTCAGAGACTAATTATTGTAATCCCCTCATTTTGCAAATGAGGAAACTGAGGCCCAGAGAGTTTAAGTGACTTGTCAAAGGTCGGACTTCAAGATTTGAATCCAGTGCATCTGATCCAGGCCAACAGAACTCAAATTTGAATCCAAGGTATTTGGTTATAAGTCACTAAGATAAATTCCAGATTCCTTAGTTTATCATTTATAGTCTTCCAGAATTTGACCTTTACCTATCTTTCTAGTCTTTTCTCCTATTTCTCCCCCCATTCACCCTTCATTCCAAATATACTGGTCTGTATGCTACCCTTCGAACAAACAGATTATTCCTTCCAGTCATTGCATCTGAAATAGTCTCTTCCCAACCCAAATCCTACTCACTTTCCACTGGTCACTTCAGTTCCTACTTTCCTTGACCACTCTAGCCCAGAGTGTTTTCCACTCTCTTGTTACAGTGATTGTCTATATTATTCATTTGGGACCTAAATATAAACGCCCTTATAGTTACTAAGTTTTTATTTCATATGTATATATTGATTTTCCCCAAGAACAACTCTTTGAGAGACTAATTTAAAAGTGATCCAAGTGGTATCTATATATGTGCTGGGTGTCCAATAAATAGGATGATGTCATTATAGGATTTTGGATTTAGAAGAGACTTTAGAAATGTTCTTCTCTAACCTACACATTTGACAAAGGAGAAAACTGGGGCCCACAAAGTTCAGATGATTTGCTTAACTTACAGAAGTAGAAAGAGCAGATCTGGGATTCAAACTTAAAATTTCTCAATCTAAATCCAGCAGTCTTTTCATTTTACCATGCTGTTTTGTTTTATATTTTTGGAAGGAAAGAAGAAAGAAATTAGACACAAAGACAGAAGTTACTTCAGGTGCTATCTAATAAGTTATCTCCTACAATAGAGAAGGGAATTGAGCCCCATAGACTAGTAAATATAGGAGGTATGTTTTGAATGCAGATCCTCTGATTTCAGAACCTCTGTTCTTTGCCCTAAGCTACTGTCCCATTTAAAGGGTTTGGGAGAAAGAGAAAAAAGGGGAAGAAAGATGCAGAGGAGAGGGGGGTGGAAAGAAGTGGAATGATGAAAAGATAAAAGAAAGGGAATCTTTGATCACGGGGAGATATGAATCCACTTCCCCAGGGATCCCATAAGCCATCTTTCCTGACTCTTTCCTGGCCATGGGCCTCCCTCTAGCTATTACTTTCTACCTCAAAGAACTAAGAGAAGGAGGATTAATTAGCTAAGACTTGTAAATCACTTTGAAGGTGGAGTGTACTGTGTAGGTGCAAAGCATTACTATTATTATTACATGGTATAATTAAATGAAAGTAGTTAGATTACTTTTCATCTAATTGGATTTATGAAGGGATAGCAATGAGTCAATATAGGTAATCCCATCCTCCTTAATAGAAAATCCAGGATTTTAGAAACAGGAAATTTAGGTGAGAAAGATAATTCCTTCAATGCTGTTTAATAGATGGAGTGGTAGCCATATGGTATTTTTTCAAATAAAGATTTCAAAATTAGCAAATCAGTTTTACACATCTGGGGTTTCTCAACAGCTCTGTACATAAAGGAGAGAATTCCCCAGAAACACACTGGAAATCTATGTTTTGTTTTGTTTTTTTTTTTCTTTTTTTGAGGTTTGAATTTGGGTGAATAAATCAGAAGAAACAGGCAATTTGTCTCTAGAGCTCCCTCTTCTGGGTTCCTTCTGCCATTTCCTCTAAGGAAAAAATTCAGGAAAATAAAACCATATGTATCTATTGACTATATTGTAATTTCTGAGAGACATAGATATGGAACTTCCCTTATTTCTTCTTCCTACTATATTTTTGTTTTTGTTGTTGTTTTCCTATACATATTTCCACATTTATCAAGCTGCACAAGAAAATCAGATCAAAAAGGGAAAAAATAAGAAAGAAAACAATAACAAATAAGATGAAAATACTATGTTGTGATCCATGGTCAGTTTCCCAGTTCTCTTTCCATCACAAGTCTATTGGAATTGGCCTGAATCAACTCATTGTTGAAAAGAGCCAAATCCATCAGAGTCAATTATCACATAATCTTGTTGCTGTTCTACTATATTATAGAGACAAAACTGATACCAAAAAAAATTGGTTTCTCACTTTGAAAAAATAGAATGGAAAAACAGTAACAGAGGTAGAAAGAAAAGAAAGGAAGAAATGGAAGCAGGAGGCTAGTTAATGTGAAGAAGAGACATGAAAGAAAATCAAGAAGGAAGAAAACAATATGCATAAAGACAAAAACCTAAGTGTAAAGAACATCAATAACAAAACTGAAAGTGAAGATTGTAGAATTTTAATGACCATGTTTGTTAAAGGTGAAAAAAATACAGCTCTCTCCTTTCTTTCCAATGAAGAGTAACAATTAATTAGAAATATTGCATGTACTGATAGACTTGATTGACACATATTGTTTCCTTTTGCTGAACTGTCTTTTGGTTCTCTTCCTTTTTTACTTTGTGTTATAAAGGGTGGGTTACTTAGTAGGAAGATAAGGGATATGTTTCAAAATGGAGGTGATAAAAAAGGAAAAGATCCTTAATTTTGTAAATTTATAAAGTCCTTCACAGGTTTAACATTATAGGAAGATAAGAATACTGTCACTTCCTACCTGAGTAAATTGGGCAAGTTACTTGATTTCTCTAAGGCTCAGTTTTTTCAGATGCAAAATGCAGATGATATTTGCTCAGAGAAACTTACAAAATTGTAATGGGAAAAAAAATTTCTCCTAAACCAACCTCTCCAGTCATACCTTAGGTTTTTCATTTTCTGTCTTTTTCTGGGGGGAAAAAAAGGCACAGATTCAAGCAAAAATATGAAAATTCTAAATCTGGCCTTTTCTAAACACAAAGAAATAAAACTTCCTTCTAAAGTTATAGCCATTTCTTGCTCTTTGATTCCAGAATAAATACTTACTGATTAATATCCACTGATAACCCTTTACAAGGTATCTGTAATAGGAATGGATGTTTTTTCTTTCTTTTTTCTTTTCTTCTCTTTTCTCTTTCTTTTTAGTTTTTAAAAGAACCATATCCCTTCTCTGAGAACATAATATTCAAAAATACATTCAAACAAAATAGCCTTTTTAAAATGTATTTTAAATTTTTTAAAGGAGATAGAACGGCTCCCTCACAGATCCTAAGGCTGTGGACGAATTTTGTTCGTAAATAACTGGAAAAACATCGCCTTTACCACAAAATTGTTTGGTATTTACCTTAGAGATTTTCTATGATACATTGAACAATATAGTCAAGAGGCAATGATACAAATATTGCTGCTTACTAGAGAATTCTAGGGTATATGTGTAATATATTAAACAAAGCTGATACCATTCCAGAGTAAGGGACAGTTCTCCTGTCTTCCAAGTAAGATACAAATGATAGAAATGACTAAACAACAAAAAAGCTATAAAAGAAGACAGAAATATGAAATGCAAAATTCATCTACTTCACAAAAATCACTTAAAAGTGTGGAGTTATAATGATGATTCTTGGTCCCAAAGAAGAAATCTTATAATGTATCTCTCTTCTTTCAGAGGTGAAGGATTATGGAGGCAGAAGTATCAATGATATTGTTCAGTATGACCACACTATTTTTTTAAAAATTCATGTCATTATTTGTTATAAAGAATGGTTCTCCAGATCCAACCATTCTGGAGAGCAATTTGGAACTATGCTCAAAAAATTATGAAACTATGCATACCCTTTGACCCAGCAGTGTTTCTACTGGGCCTATATCCCAAAGAGAACTTAAAGGAGGGAAAGGGACCCACATGTGCCAAAATGTTTCTGGCAGCCCTTTTTGTAGTGGCAAGAAACTAGAAACTGAATGGATGCTCAACAATTGGAGAATAGCTGAATAAATTATGGTACATGAATGTTATGGAATATTATTGTTCGGTAAGAAATGACCAGCAGGATGATTTCAGAGAGGCCTGGAGAGACTTGCATGAACTGATGCTGAGTGAAATGAGCAAAACTAGGAGATCATTGTACATGGCACAAGAAGACTATACAATGATCAATTTTGATAGACATGGCTCTCTTCAACAATGAGATGTTTCAAGCTAGTTCCAATTGTTCAGTGATGAAGAAAGCCATATACATGGGCCAGAGAGAGGCCCATGGGAGCTCAACATACCATTTTCATGCTTTCTGTTGATGTTTGCTTGCATTTTGTTTTCCTTCTCTGTTTTTTTTTCTTGTAGATCTAATTTTTCTTGTACAGCAAGATAACTGTATAAATATGTATACATATATTAGATTTTCCATATATTTTAACATAGTGAACATATATTGGACTACTTGCCATCTAGGGGAAGGGGTAGGGGGAAGGAGAGAAAAATTTGAAACAGAAGGCTTTGCAAGGGTCGATGTTGAAAAATTACCCATGCATATGTTTTGCAAATAAAAAGCTTTAATTAAAAAAAGAAATGAGATATTTCAGATACCAGCATTTCAAAAATTCATAATTCTTACATCAGTTTTCTATCTGAAATGAATTGGGCATTTAAAAGAGAGAAAGAAATATTACCTAAGATGGTATTTTTTTATTGTGTAGATTATAAATAAAAATCTGTTATCCTCTGGAAAAAAAAAAGAATAATTCTTTTAATGAATGAAGAGTGATGTTAGAAAACAAAAGTAATATAAAAACAAAAGATATCTTTCTTTTTTAGTTTCTGATCAAAATATTTTTTCTTTTCCTTTTTTTAAAAAGCTTTTTATTTTCAAAACATATGCATGGATAATTTTTCAAATTGACCTTTGCATAGCCTTGTGTTTCAGATTTTCTCCTTTTCCCCACTCCCTCCCTAGATGGCAAGCAATCTAATATATGTTATAAATGTTAAAATATATGTTAAATCCAATATGTGTAAATATATTTATACAATTCTCTTGTTGTACAAGAAAAATCAGATCCAAAAGGAACAAAAATGAGTAAGAAAACCAAATGCAAACAAACAACATCAAAAAGAGTGAGAATATTATGTTGTGATCTACATTTAGTTCCCACAGTCTTATCTCTGGGTGTAGATGACTCTCTTCATCACAAGGTCATTGGATCTGGCATCAATCATTTCATTGTTGGAAAGAGTCAAGTTCATCAGAATTGATTGTCATATAATATTGGTGTTGCCATTTACAATGATCTCCTGGTTCTGCTCATTTCATTTCACAAAAGATATCTTTTTTAAAAGAGTTAGAAGGAATTTGATCGATTATCTATTCTAACTTTATGAATCATAAATTAATGCCCTGAGAAAGTGAATTACCCAAGATCTAATAACTATTAAAATTATAATTACCTGAATAACACAATGGGTTGTAACATTATTCTCTTTTTCAATCCTTCTGCTCATTAGTCAGTAATGTACTTTTTTGTTCCTCAAAAGGTCATTCACAGAGAGAAGTTGCTTTTCTAAAAGGAGAAGAACTAGAAATAACAAAGAACAGGTCTACAAAAACATAGCATACCTCTCTCCTCCCACCCCCATTTCAGCTCTGCTGGTGAGCAGCAATCAAGATCTTCAAAACCAGGTAAGAAAAGAAATTTCCAATGACCTGTTTCTATTGTACAATTAGCCAATCTGTCAAAACTTAAATCATTATTTTCAGTACTACCCGTGGATATCCATGTGACCTTGGCTGCAGTGAGAGAGGTCTAATGTCCAGAATGAAATAGATCTGATCTCACTTCTGGATACCACATTTTCATTAAGTGGATTGATAAAAATTCACATGTTTAGGGGAGGGTAACCAGATTAGGAAAAATCTACGTTGCCATAATATGGAAAGAAGTTTAGTCTTGAGGAGAGAAAAAAAATTTAAATATTTATTTATATAATTATTTAAATATTTAATTTATTTATCTTGTTTAGCAGGAGAGTGGAATTAATAGAAATGCAAACAGATAGATTTCAAGTCAATGTAAGAAAATTTTTCTTAATTATTAGAATTGTCCAAAATGGATGGGCTGCATCATTAGACAGTCATCATTGGAAGTCTTCTAGCAGAAGTTGGATAATTACTTCTCAGGGATGTTATGGAAGATATATCTGTTCAGTTGTGGATTGGATTCGGTTTTCTATCTGGATTCTTTATACTCTATATAATATGATCTAGGTGATATTTTACTCAATATGAATTTTAAGTGATTTTTATGAAGTAAATGTATTTTGTATTTGCTCTTTCTGCATTAATATTGGGGCTAGTGTGGTATAGCAGGGATGGAGTGGAAAACCTTTAAATGGGTAAGAGGAGCCCTGGATTCTAATACCAGTTATGCTACTGATTCAATCGATAATCTTGTGGCATCACTTGGACTCACTGGGCTTTATTTTCTGAAAATTTTTTGAGTGTTGAAATAAATGATCACTGAGATTTCTACTAGTTATAATGATCTAATGACAAATAAAATTCTGAAGACCCAAAAAGAAGCAATTTCAATGAGGGAACAAGAAAAGTGCACTTGTCAGAATAGATCAGTGTTGATTAGCAGAGTTCAAACTGAGATTTTAGAAAGATATGCACAAAAGATATTCACAAATAGCTACAGCACAGATTTAGCAAGAGATCATCATATCTGAGTAACTTAATTTTCTTTGTAAGTTTTTTTTGAGAGTTACTAAACTGATAGTTTAAATGAATAATGACAACCCTTTTTTAAGCCAAGACCTTGACAAAATATTTCATGGTATTCTTATGAAAAAGAGATGGACTACTGTCATGTAGTACAAAATAACAGCAAAGAAATTGATTGGATGATTTGAACTTGAGGAAGAAACAGGAATGATTCAATGTCAATATAGTATGAGATGTTCAGTGGTATGGTTCAAGAACTCCTGCCTGACCTTGGGATATTTACTGCTTTTGCCAATGATTTGAATACAGGTTTGGACAATATCCTTAAAAAGAGTTAGGAGGGATAGCATATATACTGGATGATAGAGTTAAGATCCAAAAGGATCTCCATGAGATAAAACATTTCTCTGCCTCTAATGATATTTAAAGTGATTAATATAGCATACTTGGGCACAAGAAATCAATTTTGAATGGAAATATATGTATATATACATGGATACATGTGTGTATGTGTACATATGATGAAAGGACTCAGACATAAATTTTTCTATTGCCTCTAGAAGTAAATACAAAATGCTCTGTTTGCTATTCAGAGCCTTCACAACTTCCCTCCCTCCTATCTTTCCAATTTTCTTATACCTTACTCTCTAACATTTACTTTTTGATTCAATGACACTGGCTTCCTGGCTATTCCATATACAAGACACCCCATCTCTTGGCTCTAAACATTCTCTCTGGCTACCCCCCAAGCCTGTAGTGCTCAGTAATGATCCAATTACTGAACTCCCTAGCTTCTTTAAAGTCTCAACTAAAATCTCATCTTTTTATAAGAAATCTTCCCCTACCCCTTCTTAATTCTACTGCCTTCCCTCTGTTAATTATGTCCTATTTACACTATATATAGCTTGCTTTGTGTATATTTGTTTGTATGTGAGGACAAACTGTCTTTTGCCTCTTTTTTATATCATCACTGCTTAGCATATTGGTTGGCACATAGTAAGTGTTTAATAAATGTTTATTGATTGGTTGGCTGGTTACTCTTATTTTGGGAATATTACTCTCAGGGCTTCTATTGCTACTGGAAAGGGCAATCTATTACATTATGGCTCCACTCAAACTCCCTATGACCAAAGAGACCAAAGTGTCCTCCCTTGACTTCTACTCTTTTATATAAATTGTCTCTCCTAATAAAAATACAAGCTCTTTGGAAGTAGTAATTGTCTCACTTTAGCATAGCAAGCACTTAAAATAAATGCTTGTTTATTTATTCATTCACTTGATGGAGCAATGATTCCCTTTGTTGTTGATTTTTTTTTATGTTTTAGACTAGTTGGTTGATGGGAGCCTTAACAAATCTAAAATTCTGTGATTCTCTGATCCAGTAGTCTATGACAGTCTGCAACAGTCTATGAACTGATATATTTTTATTTTAACTGAGGACAAAGCCTCTGTCCAATTTAAGGCAAAATAATGTAATATCAGTGGTAGAATTTCAGGCAAAGTATTTGTAGGGCACAGAGACTTTTGGAACATCACTTAAATTATATCATTATATTTATTCTGACCTTTTTTCCTCTGCTGGCTTTTAAGACAGAATCATGGATTCATATTTCAAAGAATTAGGCTTAGAGTCATTTATTCCTAAAGGAAAAAGAGAAGAGAAGGAAAATAGGACCTGAGCTTTAGATAATGCCCATATTTGACATCTAAAGATCACCAGGATAATGATTAGACTTTAAGATATTAACAGTGATAGATGAAACTGTTAAAAGCAGAGTGACTCTGCTTTGTAAAGATTTAAATAGCTTTCTTTCACAGGTAACTGTTGTTTATTTTCCAGTTCTATGCACATTTCAATCCCCCCAAGTTATCTCTTATGACTGCATCCTCAAGAAATGTACTTTGGAGCTAAAGAAATAAATTACTGTTCCTGTTTTCTCTCATTTAAAATTAACATTCATTCAATTTAGCTGTCAACTAGCGGTTACTATGCAATATATATTGTGCACAATAGGTAATCACATTTTCCCTGTAGGTTTCTCATGCTTTAGGTAATTCTGCATGGCATGAACAGCCTCACTATATGCCATTTCATTAAAAGAAAGACAGAATATTCTGTTTGACTGATGGAGAAGATTATGTGACTTCATTCTCAAATAAAAGACAGTTTAATGTATTGGGAAAACAAAACGAAATAAAAGATTAGACTTTAGATAGGAGGCCTGAATATAAATACTAGATTGAGTATTTAACAACTTTGTGATAGTTAGTTGGCTAATTCCTTTAATTAATAGTTTCTTCATCTATAGATCAGGAATGATAACATTTGCCCCATATATCTCACAGGATTGTTGTTAACATCTAATTAGTATGTGTATGTGAAAGAGCTTTGTAACTGCAAATAGTTGTGAAAATGGGTAGTTAAGAGATGGTGCAAGACTGGTGCAAGGAACTGCAAGGGAACTAGTGTCATTGTATGAGGAACCTATGTATGTAGCAAGGTTATAACATTTAAAAAGACTAGAAAAGTAGAAGGGGACCAAGTTATGAAGGGCTTTAAAAACCAAACAAACAATGAATTTTAAATTTGATCCTTGATATAATAGGAAGACCTTGGAGTTTACTGAATAAGGCTAGACTCACACTTTATGATCACTTTGACAGCTGAGCATAAGATATTTTGGAGTGGATAGATACTTGAGGCAGGGGGGCAACTCAGCTAAAATCCCACCTTCTACAGAAGTCTTTCCTAGTTCTCAATTTTAATGCCTTCCTTTGAGACTAGCCCCTATATATTCTATATGTATGTCTTGTTTGAATATAGTTCCATGGTGATATTTGTAATGGTTTTAGCACAATGCTTGAAATATTATATAAGTATTTAATAAATGCTTGTCTTCTTAACTCCTCATTGAACTTCTTGAGAATAGAGGCTTGAGTGGGTGGGTTGAAGTGGGGGGAAAGGGAAGGTTGCTGTATTTTTGTTTTTTGCTTTTATTTATATCCCTGGTGTTTGCTAGCACATGGTAGGTACTTAAATGCTAGTTGACTATCCTAAAATACTTTCACAATAATCCATTTTTTAAAAAATGGCATTAATTCTGACCTTTGTTATAAACAGTCAACCATCTAACTGTATACATGTAGTTGATTTTGAAGAGTCTATATTAGTAACCAGTTATTCATATCTGTTTTTTTTTAAATTGAGACAATAACCATCTGTTTATTTAGCAAAATAAACTTGAAGGAAAGCATGATTCTTCCCTTATTAGAAACATAACCATCATATGTAATATTTTGCTTCTCATCTTCTTTGGTGTGGGAATCTACCTTTAAGCCACACACATGTTTATTCTGTTATCCTTTTAGGTGATAACTCCCCCTACCCTCATACAAAGAGTAGCATGATCAAACAACTTTTAGTCCCAGTTAAAGCTCCTATTCTGGTGGTGAATCAGATAAAAAAATTCATCTTAAACTATACTTGGATGTTTGAGAAGTATTGGTCAGGTGTTTGTGTGCATGTATGTGTGCGTGTATTTCTGTGTGTATATGAATGTGCAGATTTATTCCACTATAAAATTTTTCTGGCCCCTGGGGAAAAAATATTCTAAGTTTTTCTTGGTACTATGGCACTCTCTTTTGCACATCTGAATATGAACACAAGATGCAAATGTTTGTATTTATTCATGTGTGTATTCTTACACATATATACCTACATATATGGCATATATACATACTTATATGTTATATATTATATCCCCTGGGGAATATCACCTCACTGAAATCAGGGAGTTTTCTTTTTCTTTTCCCCAGTGCATAACCCAGTGATGTGCACATAGTAAGCACTAATATTGGTTAAAGTGGGTGTGTGCAATATAGCATTTTCACACTTTCCATTGATGTTTGCTTGCATTATCTTTCCCTCTCAGATTTTTTTCCTTATACATCCAATTTTTCTTGTACAGCAAGGCAACTGTACAAATATGTATACACATATTCAATTTGTCAAGCACTTCAACATAATCAACATGTATTAGACCTCCAGCCATCTAGGGGAGGGGGGAGGGGGAAGGGGGGAAAAATTTACAACAGAAAGCTTTGCAAGGGTCAATGATGAAAAACTACCCATGCATATGTTCTGAAAATAAAAAGCTCCAATTAAAAAAAAATAAAGTAGGTGTGTAAAGGAGTGTTGGATTTGGAATCATAAAACCTGAGTTTGAATCTCATGGTGCTCTGCCACTAACTCCCTATATCACTTTGGACATGTCACTTTCTTCCCCTGGGCCTCAGTTTCCTCATCTGCAAGAAGAAAGGAAGAGGATAAGTATGTCATATCTCTTTTTTTTAATCTTTAAAAAAAATTTTATTAAAGCTTTTTATTTGCATAACATATGTATGGGTAGTTCCTCAGCATTGATCTTTATAAAGCTTTCCGGTACAAATTTTACCCCCAGTCCCCTGCCCTCCCCTAGATTGCAGGAAGTCCACTACATGTTAATAATGTTGAAATACTTGACAAGTTGTGCAAGAAAAATCCTATCTACAAGAAAAAAAAAAGAACATAAGAGAAAGGAAACACAGTGCAAGCAAACATCAATAGAGAGCATGAAAATGTTACGTTGTGGTCCATATTTCATATCCCTCTCTCTGGGTGTATATGGTTTTCTTCAGTGAACAATTGGAAGTGGTTTGAGACAATTCTTTGTTGCAGAGAGCCATGTCCATCAGAATTGATCATCATATAGTCTTGTTGTTGCCGTGTATAATGATCTCCTGGTTCTGCTCATTTCACTCAGCATCAGTTCATGCAAGTCTCTCCAGGCATCTCTGAAATCATCCTGCTGGTCGTTTCTTACAGAGCAATAATATTCCATAACATTCATATACCATAATTTATTCAGCCACTCTCCAATTGATGGGCATCCATTCAGTTTCCTGTTTCTAGCCACTACAAAAAGGGCTGCCACAAACATTCTTGCACATGTGGGTCTCTTTCCCTCCTCTAATATCTCTTTGGGATATAGGCCCAGTAGAAACACTGCTGGGTCAAAGGGTATGCACAGTTTGACAACTTTTTGAGCATAGCTCCAAATTGCTCTCCAGAATGGTTGGATCAGTTCACACTTCCACCAACAATGTATTAGTCCCGGTTTTCCCACATCCCCTCCAACATTCATCATTATCTTTTCCTGTCATTTTAGCCAATCTGACAGGTGTGTAGTGGTACCTCAGAGTTGTCTTAATTTGCATTTCTCTGATCAATAGTGATTTGGAGCACCTTTTCATATGACTAGAGATGGTTTTAATTTCATCATCTGAAAATTGTCTGTTCATATCCCTTGACCATTTATCTATTGAAGAGTGGCTTGAATTCTTATAAATATGAGACAATTCTCTATATATTTTAGAAATGAGGCCTTTATCAGATATGTCATATCTCTTAAGATAGACTAGGTTCCATTCATTTATTTGGCAGCGTTAGATGTTTGTCTATCTTGTGTAGAACATTCTTTTTGAAGAAATTTGTTATGATATAGAAAAATAACTGTCTATGAGACTTGATTTAAAGTTAGGGAGGGTAAAAGCAAAGATTCAAAAAGGAATGAATAAATGTCTTTCAGAAACAAAGGAAACTTTTTTCACCTTAGAAAGGGTCTGAAAGTTCCATAGTTCATTTTCATATGAAGAGTCCAATACGCCAATGAATTCGAATGATTGGCTTCAATACCTTTGTCCCCAGATACTTATAAGAATTTAGGAATGCAACTTGGCTGAGCATCATGAGTAAAAGTGGATTCCCTCACTAAATGAAGCTTCTGTTAAATCAGAAACACATACATAAGATACACTCATATAAATACATGTTTCTCAAATGCTATAAAGAACTTCTCAAAAGATATAACTTTCAATTGGTATTATTGATCAACATTATTGATATTATTAATTCAAGTCAGATATTTGGCATTCCTTAACCTCTGATTCCGCCTTTATATAATGAAGAAGTTAGACTGATTATTCTTCAGGACTATCCAAATGAGGCATTCCATGTTCTATTTTAAAATGCTCTTCATTCTTTTCTCTTATGGATCTAAGATATGTTAATGCTTTGAAGCATTTCTATTGTTGTTGTTGCTGTTTTTAAGAAAACTTCAAAATATTAAAATGAATTAAAATATTTCAGATGTATTTTTAATGGTAAAAAAAAAATGAGAAGATGTATTATTTCAAAGAAAAGTTGGGAACTGGGGAAGAGAAAGGACCTGACAAGGAAATCATCTGATTTGAGAAGTAATTCATATAACATTATCTTATTTGATCCTTAAAACTGCCTTATAACTTAGATACTATGTAGGTTAACATTGCAATTTTATAGAAAAGGAAATTGAGTTTTAGAGAAATTAAGTGATTTGTCAAAGGTCACACACATCTATCAGTGTTCAAAGTAGGGGTTGATACAAGGCTGTCCTAATTTTAGATCTAATATTTGGCATCATATGGACTCATGAGACAAGCAATAGGAAGCAGCTGGATATAATTGGAAAGAATGCTACATTTGAAATCAGAAGACCTGGTTCCTGTGTGATCTCAAGCAAGTCACTGATATCAGAAAGCCCCAATTTCTTCCTTTCTTAAATTAAAGAGATGGACTAAATCAGGGGCTCAGAATTACAGTCCCGGGATCACCTTTAGCTACAACCCATCCAAGTATAGCCCCGAAAAGATTTTAAAGTAATTTAATGTCTTGATGTAATAATGTAAAAAAGAAATCTATGAACATGTAGTTTTCTATGTCAATATGCCATCCAATGGGATCATTATGTATGGTTTAGTGGTCACCCTTTTCTATTTGAGTTTGATACAAGATAATCTCTAAACCCAATTCCTTCTCCTAAATCTTAAGTGATTAGAAGAATTTATTAAGCACCTACTATGTGCCAGACATTGACCTAAGAGCTTTTTATAAATATGTCATTTAATTCTCATAATAACTCTGTGAGATTCAATTTCCCATTTTAGAGTTGAGGAAATTGGGGCCATCAAAGATTCACAAATTTGTCCAGTCACTTAATAAGGTAGCATGTAAGAAAGCAACTTTTACATGGTACCACTTAATGACACTAAGAGTAGTTAGGTGGCACAGTGGATAGAACACCAAGCCTTGAGATAGGAAGACCTGAGTTCAAGTCTAGCCTCAGACATGTATTAGCTGTGTGACCCTGGGCAAATCATATAATCCTGTTTGCCACAGCTTCCATATCTGTAAAATGAGCCAGAAAGGGAAATGGCAAACCACTCCAGTATCTTTGTCAAGAAAACTCCAAATGGTCTCCCAAGAACTGGACACAACTAAAATGACTAAACTATAATAGCAACTCACAGCTTGTAAATACCTGAGGTTGTGTTTGAACTCCTATTTGAGCTCTATCCAATGTGCTGCTCAGCTGCCTCTGTATAGGACTTTCCGCATGCCATCAATTCTAAGAACGTATAGCTATGGTGCCACCTAGTGATGTTCAAGCATTTGGTCATAGCCAAGTCTATGTGAGTCCATAGGGTTTTCTTGGCAAACATACTGGAGTGGTTTGCCATTTACTTCTTGAGTGTGTCCCCATTTTAAAGATGAAGAAACTGAGGCAAACTGGGTAAAGAGATTTGCCCAGGGTACCACACCTAGTAAATGTCTCAGGTCAGATTCAAACTCAAATTTTCCTGCCTCCAGAGCCAGCACTCTATCCACTGTGCCATTTAACTGCTCCTAGTCCTACCAGGTGGTATGACCCCAAAATTGCTTTCTTGCCCTGTCCTTTTCTCCCTCCATACCCATACAGGAGGGGAAAGCCCACTTCTTTTCTTTATGTTCCTTGAACACTTTGCTAGTATCTCTTTCACTGCTAGCTAGTCCCTCTCTTCTGCAATGAAGAGAGCTAAGAACATTTTTTTTCATTTCTTGAATCAAGTTTGGTCATGTTATTTTTGTTGTTGCAGTTATTATTGAATTCATTTTCACTGATAGAGTTTAAATTTTGTTTTCCTGGATTTATTTATTTCACTCATCATTTCATTGTCTTGCTTCTCTGAATTTTTCAAATTCGTTGTTTCTTATATTATATTCTTCTTCATTCATAAAACATAATTTGTTTAGCTATTTCCTAATTGATGGGTATCTTTGAATAGTTTTCAAAAAAAATAATTACAAACTATAAATGAGCACAAGAAAATATGTTCCAACTCATAAAGAGAGAATAAATGAAAGATAAAAGCAATGTGATGCTTTAACATACACTATGCCATTGGGAATTTTTTTTAAATGATTAAAAATGTGAATATTAAATGTTAGATGGACAGTGAAAAATAGGCATATTATGATGGTAGTCTAAATTCTCTGGTCCGTCTTTTTTGGACATCACTTGGGAATAATGCAAGAAAAGGTTTGGATACACCCTAAGTATAGATAATCTGATACTGAATAATATAACTTGATGGATGTCTAAGAGGAAAAACAAAGATCAAAATATACCAAAATATTCATTGCAATGTTTGTTGGCAAAGACTTGAAAACAAAGCAGGTTTTGATCAACTGAGGAATGCCCAGGGGGCGGGGCAGGGAAGGGAGCAAGAGAACTATTATATGAATTATATTAATGCAGTAGAGTAATACTATGTATTGGGAATTTATGAACATAAAAATATTCAGAAAAATGGGAAATTTGTATAAACAGAAATATGTATAAACAAAATAAATGATATATAACCAAAATAGCAATATAAATTATAACTTATTTCCTATGACAAATAATTCATCATTAAAAGGAAGTTGAATTCTAGGATTTTGTTTTTCTATTTCATTATATTTATTTTTTATATGGATTTTGGGTTGTTTTCCCCAAATGTAGGAGGGAGAATAAATAGATTCTTGCTAATTTTTTCTAAGTAAGTAAAATAATTTTTAAAAAAGAAAAGCACAAGGTGACTAACATAAATTAGAACATTTGAATTGACTGTTACTTATTAATTCAAGGAGATATTACCTGAATTGACAAATTAGACCATAAGTTTGCCAGCTGAACTGACAAAGCTTCCTTTTTTCATTTTTTATCCCAGGATTCCCTTGGTCTTTTCCTCAATAAGCCTTCTTTTTCAAATATGTTGCTAGTGTCTGCTCAATATCCTTCTTGATAAAGGAGGCCTCCTCTATCAGGCATGGTCTGTGGTAGGCCATCTCTAGATTTTATAAGTTAGTAATTTTTATCATTTATCTCTACTTGTTTGCACACATTAGTCCTAGTCAGTATAAAACATCTGACACCCACTCTCTATCACAGGATGCCATGCAATATAATCTTAGGCAAGCTGCCAAAGTCCCAACATTTATTTCTTTTACTAGTTTATGGTTATGTTCCTTAGTCTTTCTGGGTTGGTTTTTTTTTTAATTTTCTTTTCCTACATGTATCTAACAATTAAAAATCATGAGCAAAATGAAACATTCACTTTTCCTTTTTTCTTCTCACAAACTTCAAATTTTTAAAATTCTAAAATATGAAAATTCAAAGAAAAATCCTCAGTGACTATCATTTTTTCTAAGGATTCACTGCAGTTATCAAAATCATTTCCTCCTTGCTGAGAACTACATCTGATGTCCTCTAGGTTCAACAGAGCTGAGATTTTTTTTTCTTTTTTTTATGCTGAGGCAATTGGAGTTAAGTGACTTGCCCAGGGTTACACAACTAGGAAGTATTAAGTGTCTGAGACTAGATTTGACTTCAGGTCTTCCTGACTTCAGGGCTGGTACTTTATCCACTGCACCACCTAGCTGCCCCTCTGAAGACATTTCTAACTGTGCATGCAGCTAGTATATTTTTTAACCCATTAAGAGACAACATAGTATGGTAGGAAAAGGCAAGACGTTGGAATCTTAATTCCAGGTCTGCAGCTCACTAATCTATGTAACCTTGGACAAGGTCATAGAACAATTGGTTTAGAGAGATGTAGAGCCCAACCACCTTGGTTTACAGATAAGAAATTTGAAGATAAGAGATGCTTATAGACCATAAATTTAGAACTCTCAGGTGCCATATAAGTTATTTTAGTCCAATCCCCTTATTTTAAAGATAAGGAAACTGAGATTTGTAATAGCTAGGTAAGTTGCCTAAGATCAGTCTTATATAAAATGAGATACAGAGCCAAAATCTGAAGCCCAGCCCACTGATTCCAGATTGAGAATTTTTTCAACAGAACTAATAATAACTTACATTTGCATAGCACTTATGATTTACAAAGTGGTGTTCCTAGTTTAAAGAACTATTGGCTCAAAGGTATAGGAATGGTCACCTTTTTCCTGCTAAGGAACCAGAAGCCTATGCTCATATAAAGTCAGGTTCAGTTATAGGACTGCCTGCCCTCTAAAGAGAGGGATTAGGTTTGTTTGTTTATTTGTTTTTCTTTCTATTTTTCTGGTTTTTTGCCTCTGATTCAGAAGAGAACTTGAAGGACAATCTCTTAAAGCTTAAACTTTACGCCCTAAGGATAACTAAAGAGTTCATAATACACAGGGAAAACACAAAGCAGAAGATACTATTTATTATGGTACTAAGAGTCACTCTCAGGCTTACCTGGACAAATACATACTCTCACTGCCATGTGTGAGCAGCCAACATTACTGCGAATGGGAAGCAGGATTGTTAATAGTTTAAATAATAATAAAATCTGAAGGACAGTTGTCAAGAGTCCTAAAACATATGGTCAGAAGAGTAGAACCATAAGCTATCTGCTCCTTTCGAGTCTACTACATGGTTCCTGGTGGTTAATCCTTTTTCATCCATGGGAAGGGAAGGGATTGAAGAGTAGTAGGAATTGCACAAGAGGATCAACTAAAACCTCTGATGGTTTATGTCCCTTAGTAAGGGACAAGACCCCCCCCAAAAAAAGAAACTAAGCATATGCTCAGTTCCTTGGAAGTCTCCAGTTCAAGAGATAGAGTTGAAGAGAGGAAACAAAGAAGGGGTGAATAGGAGGGAGGGTCTTCTGGTTATTTCCATTACACTCACAACAATGGCATAAATAGTTAGAGCAAGTATTTAATAATCATTGATCTCAAACTAGAGGAGCCTTCAGAGATCATCTCATCCATGTTGTGTCATCAAAAGAGACAATATGTGTAAATGTTTAGCACAGTGCCTAGCACATAGTAGGCACTTAATAAATGCTTATTTTGTTCCTTCCTTTATTCAAACTCATTAAACAGATAAATAAACTGAGGTCAGGGAAGTTATGTAACTCACTCTATATCACAGAGGAAATAGACATCAGACATGGTATTTGGACCCAGATTTTCTTCTGATCCAGGGATCTTTCCATTCTACTATGCTGCCTCCTTGAGATGTCAGGATCAGAGGAAGGGAAACCAATTGTCCAAGATCTTATATACTGTAAGTGGTAGAGCCAGGATTATGACTCAAGACTCCAGATTCCAAGTCTATATATTTTTTCAACTAAACTTACTAAGATGCCTCTTTAAGCTACCTCCCCTCTCTAGTCTGCATTTTTTTCCATCTGTTAAAAAAAAAGGTGGGGGGATTAGTCTTTAATAGTGCTTTTTAACCTTGGGTTTGTGATCTTGTTTTTCATTTTTTTTAAATATCTTGATAATTTCATTTCAATATAATTGGTTGCTGTAATTCTATATATTTTATTTTATGCATTTAAAATGTTTCCGAAAAGAACTCCATAGCCTTTACCACACTGTCAAAAATGTTCATGATCCAAAAAATTTTAAAAAAAACCTGTCCCAAATGATCTTTAATACTTCTTTCATCACTAACATTTTATGAAATGAATTTTCCAAGAGCTACTTCTGTTCTTTGTCTTGGAGCACAGAGTTTTGTAGTAGACTCAAAACTAGATACTAATTAGTGATCACTAGTTCTTATCCTTTTGTTTAATAAGGCCTTTCTAGGGGAGAAAATGTTTGAAAAGAGTTCTAAAAGCACCAGGCATCCCTGCTATAATGCGTTTTTGTTTTTGTTGTTTATTTTTTTCATCATCTTTGCACTTGATGAGGGAGCTTGTGACAGGAAAATCTTAATTAGCTGCAATTAGAGAATGATGATCTTTCTACAGGATCATCTATTCTGATCTCTCCCCCACTCCCCTCCATTCCAATACTTTTATTGTGCTAATCAGAATAAAGACTATATTCTTACCATGCTAGCCTATCTGCAGATGAGATGCTAACACCATCACCTTGAAAAAACAGGAGCAAAAACTGATACAGAATTTAAAATGAAGTTAGTACCCAATACTAGAACTTTTAAAGAGAAACAGAAAAGTAGCTAATGAACAAAGGAGGGCTGTAGACTTTCTAAAATAATGAATTATACCATTTCCTCTTTATATGAGTCTTGGAAAAAAGTAGAGACACATCTACATAACATCAAACTTTTTATTCTTTCCTTAAAGCCAAATAGAATTTATAGCTAGAAGGGAAATTAAGGAATGGTTAACCCAAACCCCTTATTTTTTGGAAGAGGAAATAACTTATATGTCCATAGTAACATAAGTAATAAGCGACAGGCTGGGATTTGAGCCCAGATATTTTCTCCTTAAAGCAAGTGCATCCCCCCATAAACCTGAGGCCTATGTTAAGTGATATGAAGTGAAATTAATCTCTTCTTGTTGTCAATATTGCTTCCTTTTTCTCCACACTTATAATTTAGCAACAGGTAAGTACTAGAAATCTTTTTTTCACATTCTTATCACAATAGTTCTTAGTCACTAAGCAGCCTTGGAACAGAATATAGTTGTGGGGGGGGGGGGTATGTGTAACACACATATACACACAAATATACACAAATAAAACTGGATAGGGAAAGCACTCTGAAATCAATGTTCAACCCAATATTCAAGAAATATTTTTAAACACTAGGGATTCTATTAAGATGGATGAAAAGTAATGAAGTAAAGCGAGAGAAAGTTAAATAAGATTTAATCTTTGGTCTGATAAAGTTTGGTGCTGGAGAATAAGATAGTACATAAAAAATTATAACATTAATTGCACTCTACATACTAAAGAAAAACACAGAATGCTGTACGTGAGGCACTATGATGTTATAGAAGACTGGACTTGGATATGAGAAACCTGGGTTCAAGTCTGAACAGCAATGAGTTTTGTGATCAAGGGCAGGTCTCAACCTATATGAACCTCCAAATATATAAAATGGTAAGAATAACATTGGTTTGTAGGGTAATTGTTAAGAAAACACATTTGAATACTATGTAAATATTATTGTGATGAAAGATTGAGAAGAAGGAAAGGAGAGAAGATTTCATACATCTTGAACAAAGATTAGGATTTCATTAGAGAGGATGATAGGGCAAGGTTTCTTCAAGAGTTAGGTATAAAAGACAAAGGTTTCAATATAAGAAAACATAAGCAACCTTGGAGCCTGGCCAACATTCTGAGTTGGCAACAGATATAAAATAAGCTTGTAAAGATATCACAGAATATCTCATTTACAAGGCATCTCAAAGATTGTGCAGCATTGAAGTTTCCAAACTTTTTTGTTTGGTTGCTGCATCTCTTCCCTTCAGTAAACCTTCCTGTCTTCCCTATTCAATATGAAAGGAAATAAATTCTAGATTTTATTATGCATAAACACATCAGAAACTAGAGTGATTATTTTTAAGAAAAAATTACTGAGAACATAAAATTTTGATATTAAGTTGTTAAATGTTTATCAGAACACAGTCAAATAAAATGGCAAGATTTTTGATCCTGTTTCTTGTTATTCTTGCTATTATTCTTTTCAAATATACATCTTTTGATTTTATTTTTTAATTAGCAAGCATTTATTTCTACTCTATCCAAAGCTCTCCTCTGTTACAGGAGCAACCTGGTTGTTACAGGAGCCACCTGTGTGTGGCTGCTGAGTAATTCTGACCAGCAGAATAGATCCCTTCATGTGAGAGAATGATAACAATACAAGGAGACTGAGAGGCAGTTGCAGTCTCTGACCTCCCTTCCCTACCTCTTGCCTTCAATTTATTTTATTCCCAATTCACAAGTAACATCTGTGTTAGTAAAGTCTGAGTTGCAATTCCTTCAAGGATGTTATGATTCACAGTTGGGGGAGACTTTTGGAAAATTGACCTGCCCCTTCACATTTAGGCATGGTCCTTTACACCCCTTCACCTACATAAAAAAAGAAAAGCAAGCCCTATATAAAAATATGCATAGTCAACCAAAACAAATTCCCCCATTGGCTATGTCCAAAAATGTATGTTTTATTCTATGTCCTCAGTCTCTCTATCAGGAGGGAGGTAATATTCTTTCTTGGTATTTTGGAATCATGTCATTGAATTGTTCAGAGTTCTTAAATATTTCAAAATGTTTATAATATAAATTGTTCTCCTGGTTCTGTTCACATCCCTCTGTATCAGTTATACAAGTCTTCCCAGGTTTTTCAGAAACTGTATTTTTTGTCATGGCTCTAATATTATTATTATTTTGTAAGTAAATGTCTATTTAAAGTATAATTTCTATGAATGGTTGGTTGTGTAACTAGTAATGGAATAGTAAGGGCTCATGCTCAGGAGTGGTAAGAAGTATATTCTCTTCAATAGGGTTATTCCTAGAACTCTAACAGAATTTGAGTGTTATTACATGGTGGTAAATTTTTCTCTGCAAACCTAGACCTGCTGGTGTGAGAACACAGTAGATTAAAGTGAGTTAGCCCAAAATGACATATCTACTTCATTAATGACATTGTAGAGTTCACATCAAGGACAACACAAGGTATATAGCAGGTTCATGTGAAGTTACTTGTGTTTCATTTGTCCTCTCTATCACCAGATTTAAGAAAGAGTGAGTTGCTTCCTCCCAATTTGCTTTTCTTTTCTTTTTTTTTAATTAAAGCTTTTTATTTGCATAACATATGTATGGTAGTTCCTCAACATTGATCCTTAAAAAAGCTTTCCATTACAAATTTCCCCCCCTAGTCCCCTTCCCTCCCCTAGATGACAGGAAGTCCACTATATGTTAATTATATTAAAATACTTGACAAGTCAAATATATGTATACATATTTCCATACTTATCTTGCTGTGCAAGAACAATCGTATCTACGTGAAAAAAAATTTCTGAGAAAGGAAACCCAATGCAAACAAACATCGATAGAGATCATGGAAATGATATGTTGTGGTTCACATTTCATATCCCTCTCTCTGGATGCATATGGCTTTCTTCACTGAACAATTGGAACTGGTTTGAGACAATTCTTTGTTGCAGAGAGCCATGTCCATCAGAATTGATCATCACATAATAATGTTATTGCTGTGTATAATGATATCCTGGTTCTGTTCGTTTCAGTCAGCATCAGTTCATGCAAGTCTCTCCAGGCCTCTCTGAAATCGTCCTGCTGGTCGTTTCTTATAGAACAATAATATTCCGTAACATTCATATACCATAATTTATTCAGCCACTCTCCAATTGATGGACATCCATTAAGTTTCCAGTTTCTTGCCACTATAAAAAGGGCTGCAACAAACATTCTTGCACATGTGGGGCCCTTTCCTTCCTTTAAGATCTCTTTGGGATATAAGCCCAATAGAAATACTGCTGGGTCAAAGGGTATGCACAATTTGATAACTTTTTGAGCATAGCTCCAAATTGCTCTCCAGAATGGTTGGATCAGTTCACACTTCCACCAACAATGTATTAGTCCCGGTTTTCCCACATCCCCTCCAACATTCATCATTATCTTTTCCTGTCATCTTAGCCAATCTGACAGGTGTGTAGTGGTACCTCAGAGTTGTCTTAATTTGCATTTCTCTGATCAATAGTGATTTGGAGCACTTTTTCATATGACTAGAGATGGTTTTCATTTCATCATCTGAAAATTGTCTGTTCATATCCCTTGACCATTTATCTATTGAAGAGTGGCTTGAATTCTTATATGAGACAATTCTCTATATATTTTAGAAATGAGGCCTTTATCCAAACCCTTAAATGTAAAGATGATTTCCCAATTTGATGCTTCCCTCCTAATCTTGTCTGCATTATTTTTGTTTGTACAGAAACTTTTTAAGTTAATATAATCAAAATTATCTACCTGGTGTTCAATTAAGAGTTCCAGATCTTCTTTGGACATAAATTCATTCCATCTCCACAGGTCTGAGAGGTAAACTATCCTATGTTCCTCTAATTTGCTTATAATATCACTCTTTATATCTAGATCATGAACCCATTTTGATCTTATCTTGGTATGTGGTGTTAGGTGTGAGTCAAGCCCTAATTTCTTCCACACTAGTTTCCAATTTTCCCAGCAGTTTTTGCCTAATAGTGAGTACTTATCCCAAAAGCTGGGGTCTTTGGGTTTATCAAACACTAAATTGCTAAAGTTATTGCCTAGATTGTCCTGATATCCTATCCTATTTTACTGTTCTATTTCTCAGCCAGTACCAAATGGTTTTGATGACTGCTGCTTTATAATATAGTTTTAGATCTGGTACAGCAAGGCCACCTTCATCTGCCTTTTTTTTTCATTAATTACCTTGAAATTCTTGACCTTTTGTTCTTCCAAATGAACTTTGCTACTATTTTTTTCTAGATCTGTAAAATAATTTCTTGGGAGTTTGATTGGTATGGCACTAAATAAGTAAATTAGTTTGGGTAGTATTGTCATTTTTATTATATTTGATCGACCTGCCTATGAGCACTTAATGTTTTTCCAATTGACTAGGTCTGATTTTATTTGTGTGGAAAGTGTTTTGTGGTTTAGTTCTTGTAGTTTCTGACTTTTTCTTGGCAGATAGATTCCCAAATATTTTATAGTATCATCTGGTATTTTGAATGAAATTTCTTTTTGTATCTCTTGCTGCTGAATTTTGTTGGTAATATATAAAAATGCTGATGATTTATATGGATTTATTTTGAATCTTGCAACTTCGCTAAAGTTGTGAATTGTTTCTAGTAGTTTTTTAGTTAAGTCTCTAGGGTTCTCTAAGTATACCATCATGTCATCTGCAAAGAGTGATAATTTGGTTTCCTCATTACCTACTCTAATTCCTTTAATATCTTTTTCTTCTCTTATTGCCATAGCTAACATTTCTAATACTAATATTAAATAGTAATGGTGACAGTGGGCAGCCTTGTTTCACTCCTGATCTTATTGGGAATGGTTTTAGTTTGTCTCCATTACATACAATGCTTGCTGATGGTTTTAAGTAGATGCTACTAATCATTTTAAGGAAAAGCCCATTTATTCCTATACTTTCTAGTGCTTTTAATAGGAATGGGTGTTGGATTTTATCAAATGCTTTTTTTCAACTATTGAGATAATCATGTGATTTTTGTTAGTTTGGCTATTAATATAATTGATTATGCTGATAGTTCCTCCCAATTTTCTATTTCATTTTCTAGCTCCTCTTTGTTCATCTAAATCAGGTCCAGAAGAGAAGTTCTGACCATCTCCTGTACATTTTAAAGTATCAAAATATAATTGAGAGAAGCAAAAATTTGCTTTGATATAGTGCTATAGAAGGGATGCTGAGAGTTGAAGCCCATTATTACTGTTATATCATGCCTTCATGCTAGGTTTACCTGAATTTCTCACATATTCCCACCTTCTGAATGTAGTATCTCTAGTATATACCTACAATAATATTTTTGTTTCTCCCTTTACTTAAACTCACCCAAGTTCTCTCTAACATACTTTTCTTTTCAAGTTTATGAATAGATACCAGATTCTAGAGGTCCACAAATTGTAGACTAAAGAGTTATGATATTATTTTAAGCAATGGAGATCTATTGAAGGTTTTCAAATAGTTGAGTCAGATGATCAAAGCTATATATTAGGTGTATTTCTTCGATACTAGTGAGAGTAGTCATTTTTGGTATGGCAGAATTTAAGAGTTTTATTCTTGCTTAAATCACAAAGTTATATATCCTGTACCTTGAGGGTTCTTAATAATAATAATAATAATAGCTAACATTTATATAGCACTTATTATGTATCAGACCTAACACTGAGTTATCTCATTTGACCCTCACAACAACTATGAAGCTAGGTGCTATTTTTAATCCTTATTTTACAGAAGAGGAATCTGAGGGAACAGATTAAGTCACTTGTCCAGGGTCACACAGCTAATAAGTGTCTGAGGCCGGGCTTTCCTAACTTCCTGGAGTACTGGACTATAGAGTCCATTTTGCTACCTCGCTGCTCCATTAAGAAAAACAATAATAAATTATAATTAACAACTATTGAATAATTAATAATGATGAAATAATAGTAATTAATAAATGATGATAATTCTCATTATCTCCTGGGTTAGCTAGGTGGTCCTGAAGTGAGCTGGGAGTCAGGAAGACCTGAGTTCAAATCCAACCTCAGATACTTACTAGCCATGTGACCTTAGGCATGTCACTTAACCATATTTGACTCAAGTTTTATCATTTGTAAAATGATTTGTAGAAGGAAATAGCAAACTTATCCAGTATTTGTCAAGAAAATCCAAAATGGGGTCATGAAGAGTTAGACATGACTAAAATGACTAAACAATAAAAACTACAATAATAACAGTGATTTAAAATCTGTAAAATGCTTTAAAATATCTCATTAATCCCCACAATAACTCTAAGCAATTAGTACTATTTTTATCCTGATTTTACACATGAGGAAAATAATATTGAAGGAGTCTAAGTGACTTATCTGCCTCCAAGTCCAGATTCTAGACATTGTGCAGCCTTGTTGTACTTCCTAGATCATCTTTGACCTCAAGTTTTTCCTAACTCATTATCTGATTAGTTGCTTCTATGTCTACAATACTTAGCACTTCCATTCTCCTCCTCTGCATTCACATTGTTACCTCTTAATTCATACTCTCATTCTCTCCTACCCAATTTATGGGAATATTAAGTAGCAAAATCATGATTTGAAGCCAAGATTTCTGTCTCCAATCCATGTTTTTCCATTGTACCATATAGCCCTATCTTTGGGCAAAAGTAACAGTTCATTCAACCTGTCTTTCAAGGCTCTCTGCATTGTGGATCCAATCTACATTTCTTGTCTTATCTTAGGCTATTTTCTCTTCTTATACTTTTCATTCCAGTCAAATTACTATCCAGAAGTCATCTGCCAATTCATTTTGTTCTCTTCTTCTTCCAGGCCTTCACAAAGACCATCTGCTATGCTTGGAATAGCTTCTCTCATGACTTTTCTTTTCAACATTCATTTATTATAGTGGGGAGTAGAGGGGGAAAATTTGTAACAGAAAGCTTTGTAAGGGTTAATGTTGAAGAAGTACCCATACATATGTTTTGCAAATAAAAAGCTTCAATAAAAAAAAAAGACTGAAAAAAACATGTATTATATACATTAAGAATCTACTATGTGATAATAATAATTGAAATCCTTTTCTTTCTTCAAGGCATAGTTCAAGTGTCACCTTTATTATCCTTACAACTAAATATAATTGACCCTGTCTTCAAATTTATTTAGGATGATTTGTAGTTCCTGGATCCCTTTTCCAGTAATCTTACTTTTCAACAAATTCATCTGTATACATATCACATCCTCCTACCACTAACTGTAACTTCTTTAAAGGCAAAGCCTGTGATGGGTTTTTTTTTTGTTTTTTTTTTATTCTTGGCACTAAATTAAGGACTTTTCTAATAGTTGGTACTTAATTATTTGTTGAACCAATTGCATACTAGAGCAGCTATCAACTCCATTAACTCAGTTCAACCAAGTAATTCGGAGTAAGTCAACCAAACTCCTTATTTGACTATCCTGGACAGTCAATTTACTTGAAATGACCACTTTATTTACTTCTCTTTCCATGTAGACAAAACATAAAAGAAAATAGACATAAAATATGACACAAGGAAAAACAGAAAAAAAAGGAAATCAATAGATCATTTTTACTAAATACCATCAGTACTAAAATGTTCTTCATACAGATTTTTCCCAATCATTTAGTTTATCAACTTAATAGTCAACAAACAATTATTGAACACCTACTAATTTCAAACTTCATTGTTAGGTATTGGGTAAAATACAAAAATTAAATTGTCTTCTCATGGATCTTAAGCAGCTATGAACTTGGGAGCATGTAAAGAATGGTTAGAAAAAGGATCTTATAGAAGGGAAGAATTTTTCTTCCTCTGGATACATCCACAAACATACATACACACATTATCTTCCCTCTTCTAGATCTCATGATTATTAATTATTAATAACTTGCATTTATGCAGCATATTAAAGTTTCCAAAGCACTTTTACTCTATATAATGTATATGTATGAATACATATCTTACATATGCAAACATATCATATATATGTACATATATTCACTTAATCATCAGAATAAATCTGTGATTTAGTTGTCATTTTGCAAATGAGAAATGAGGATATTGAGAAGCAGAGAGATTAAGGGAGTTGATTTTGGTCAAATAACTAATGAATTTCAAATCCTGATCTTTCTGCTTCAAAATCTTAGCTCTGTCCATGTTACTAATCAATCAAGAATGTATTAACTGGCCAATAGATGCCAGACATTTTGTTCACAAAAGGAATTACAAAGATTAACAAAAATTAAAAATGCTTTGAAGGAGTTTTACCACCCTGGTCAGAAACCATCAAAGAAGAGTACAAAAATTATGGCTGTACTGAGATAACAAAGATGCCTTCAGGAAAACTTCAAAGCATGCAGAAAGCAGTGTTCTATAAAGCCATTTGAGGACACATCTCTAGTGTGTTCCATAAGGACAAATGTCTAACCAGGTTCTGTTTCATTCAAACCCTGAAGTAGTAAAGAAAATCAGTTAGAAAAGAAATCAATGGAATGCAAAGGAGAAGTGAGAGATTTAAGACAAAAATTTTTTTAAAAAGTATAGGTAGGGGACCAGATATTTTGATATATTTTGACCATATATCAAAATATTTAATCAAGGTTAAAGTTTAGAAGCCTTCCTAATGAAAAGGGAAAAATGAGGCAGAAGATAGCCTTGTATGCCTACTCAATAATAACAAGTAGACAATAGAGACCAAAAAATATATTGTTTTGGAGAAGAGCCCCAGGAACTAAGCCATGAAATTTGTGCATTTGTCTTCTGTCTTCTTTTTAACACATTGGAAATATTCAGAATAGGAGATAAGATATTCAAATGATCCATTATAAACCCAAACAGGAAAAGATCTTGGATTTAGAATGGAAAAGCACCTCAGAGATCATCCTTTAATTTTGTATCTAAGGAAACTGAGCCCCAGAAAGATTTGCCCAAAGTCACACAGCTATTGTTTGTCCATCATTCTTGAAGAGGACCAATGAGGTTGACTTGCAAGTGAAGCTGGGTATGAAGAGGGCCTCATCCTGGCCTTTTGCTCCATAATCATCTGAATTCAATGGCAAGACATAGGTCAGGATGACTGGAGATATCCCAAGATGCATTGCAAGACCTGGACCTTTATAAAGTAAGGTTGTTCCCAAGCTGCAGCTTTTTGGAGGCAACACCCATTCAGTGATTTAAGACTAGGTAAGTCACATAGGTAATAAGAAATCAGACCTCCTAACAAATGCAATTTAAAGAACACAGTACCTCCCTTCTTGTAGCTTAAAATTTAATAAAATTAGATAACATACTGTTGAATGAGAGTTAGAAAGCAGGTGAAGAAGTACAATTAAAGTATGAATCTCTCCTCAAAATGGAGACCCAGGTTGTATCCTAAAGAGATTATAGAAGAGGGAAAAGGACCTACATGTGCAAAATGTGGCAGCCCTTTTTGTAGAGGCAAGGAATTGGAAAGTGAGTGGATGCCCCATGAATAGCTGAATAAGTAATAGTATATGAATATTATGGAATATTATCCTTTTGTAAGAAACAATCATCAGAATGATTTCAGAGAGGCCTGGATTTACATGAACTGATGTTAAGTGAAGCAAGCAGAAGCAAGAGAACATTATACACAGTAATAAAGATTATGTGATGATCAACTGTCATGATGGCTCTTCTCAACAATGAGGTACTTCCAAGCAGTTCCAATAGACTTGTGATAGAAAGTGCTTTCCACATTTAGAGAATTATGGAGACTGAACGTGGATTAAAGCATAGTATTTTTACCAACTGTTTTTGTTGTTGTTGATTTGTTTGCTTTTTTTCTTTATTGTGTTTTTTCCTGTTTTGATCTGATTTTTCTTGTGCAGCATGACAAATATGGAAATATGTTTAGAAGAACTGCACATATTTAACCTATATTGGATTGCTTGCTGTCTTTGAGGTAGGGGAAGAGGGAGAAAATTTGGAACACAAGATTTTGCAGAGGTGAATGTTGGAAACTAGCTTTGCATGTATTTGGGAAAATGAAATACTGTTTAAAAATTTAAAAAATGCAGAACCAGGGAGAATTCAATAGGGGGAGAAGGAAGTAATTGAAGTGTTGAAGTCTAGAAAGTCAGAAACACATGTGTATAGAATGAAGATTGGTCAGTCTGACCCCTCCTCAAAATGTCCATAATTTAACCTTTACTCTCACTATACTTCTTTCCAGTATGATCTTTTCTGGTCTTTTATTTATTTTATTTTTTTTATAAAATGTTTGTCATAGCTCCAGAGAAATTTTTCTCAAGATTTTGTCCTTAAATATCTCACAAAAAATCCAAATGAATTTTCAAAAATATGTCGACTACCTATAATGTGCAGTTGAATGTATAATACAAAAAGCTCACTCATTAGCACATGTATGTAAGACAGGCACTACACATGGACAATGACCTGCATCCAAAATTGAAAAGAATAGAGTGGGTTAGAATACCTTTGGGAAATTTCAGTGTTTTAAATGTCACTAAGTTTCTCCTTAAAGGAAAGGTCAGAAGCAAAGCATTGAAAATGGAGAGAGCCTGTGCCCCTGTGAAATGCTACATTTTTGTTAATCTTGTTTCTTTGATTGTTGCACAGCCCTTTCTTTCCAAACTCTGAGGCTTTACTCAGGAGGCATGCATAAAAAAAAACTTTGTTTCTCTCATTTACTACACTGTATTGTTTTTGTTCATTTCTAATACAGCTCAAGCAAATAAATAATCAAGAGCCATTTCCCAATGGACAAGTGGTCAAAGAATGTGAAAAAAAATTTCAAAATAATTTCAGATTATTAACAATTATACGTACTTCACATCAAATAATACAATGTTAAATCTAAATAAAAAACAACCCTGAAAAATATACACCCAAAATTGATCCCCCAAAATAACGAAAAATAAAAATAGTTGTCCTTTGTCCTTTGTCTTCAAGATGCTATTAAAAGATAGGCACCATGGCATGAAGTGGGTTGAAGTATGAACAATTTGTCTAACCATAATGAATAGCGTTTTGGAATTGTGCTTTAAAAAAAAAAAAAGAAAGAAAAAAGTTTTAATGGGAGAATTCCAGGAAGATGGCAGAGTAAATCAAAAAATGCAAAGCTCTCCCAATTTCCCCCACAAACAAAACAAAATTTTGCCTAGGGGAAAACATAAATTAGTGAAAAACAAATAAGATTGTGATAAACTTGAGGTTGGAGTTTAATCTGTATGAAGTGCACATACCTCCAGTATATCTCTGCAAAAGCAAGTGCAGTGCTCTGAAGCCAGTTGGGCTCCTAGGGAGCCTCAATCTAAACCACAAGAACCTTCATTTCCTGGACAGCCTGGGAAGTCAGGGTTCTGAGTCCAGGAAACCTGAGGAAATATCGGATGATTAGGATCACCAGGCCCAGCTGTGCTGCAGAGATATAACCCTGGGCAAAAAGGAACCAGCACACCCAGTAAGTGCAGAAGTAGTGGGGCAGGGTTGCTGCTGGCTGTCAGCACTTGTAAGAGAGGGTAAACCTTTTGATTTGGGGTTCCAAAATCAGAGGAGAGAGCTGAAGTGAAGCTAAAAGCACCATCACCCACACCCCAGGAATAGAAATCTTTACACTAATAATTCCTATTAAAAAATGAATAGGCAAGGAAAAAAGAAATTAACTATTGAAACTTACTATGAGAATAGGGAGACCACGTTCATCTTAAGAAGGGAACAATGAAGTTTAAAAAGGGTCCCTTCTACTTTAAAGGGTAATGTTAAATGGCCACATGCCCAGAAAGAAATTTATAGAAGACAAAAATAAAAGAATTGAGAAAAAACTAAAAAAGAAAAAACAAAATAAAAAGAACTATCCAAGAAAAACAAGATTATGGAGAAAAAAATCAATCAACTAGAAAAGGAGATAGAGTCTTTAAAGAAGAAAATTCTTTGAAAATTAGAATTGAGCAAGAGAAGTCAATGAAGCTATAAGACACTAAGAAATAACAAAACAAAATATAAAGAATAAAAAGAGTAGAATGTGAAACATCTTGTAAGAAAAACAAAAGATCTGGAGAACAAATCAAGAAGAGAAAATATAACAATAATTGAACCACCTGAAAGCTGTGACCAAAAAAAGAACCTTGATACAATAATGCAAGAAATAATAAATGAATGTTGTCCTTAAATGATAGAACCTACAAGTAAAATAGAAAAAAAGAAAAAATCAACTTATCACCGCCTCAAAGAGATCCTGCATTGAAAACACGCAGGACTATTATAGCTAAATTTCAAAAACCCCAGGTCAAAGAGAAAATTCTCCTAGAAACAAACAAACAAAAATAAATTCAAATACGCTGAAGCTACAATTAAAATTGTACATGATTTATCACCAGTCATAATGAAAGATTTCAGGCTTAGTGGATCTCGCCCAGGGTTCCCCACTATCTGTGACTCTCTACAACTTCTCTAATTTGCTTTTTTAAATTAATTTTTAGCTTTTCCAGGAATTCTTTTTAGAGCCTGAGACCAAGTTATTTTTTTATCTTCATGTATAGCTATTTTGACATGTGTCCTCTTCTAAATTCATGCCTTGATCCTCCCTCTTACCATAATATATTTCTCTAGTCAAGCTCTCTATTTTTGCTAATTTTTTCTGCTTGTGTGTGTGTGTGAGAATATCACTTGGTGATTTTATGAGAGCTGGGCTCTGGCCCTGCCCTGTCACAATTTTTTTGTGCTGGGACTCTGTCTTACTGCTGCATTTCCCATGGTTTCAGAGCTTCCCTGGTTGTCTTCTCTGAAGGTTAGGTTTCCTTTCTGGCTTGCACTGGGTGGTATAGACTCCCTATTGGGCTCCCCTGGGTTTGTAGTTTAACTGCTGGCCTGCTCCAGAGATGAGGCCTTGCTGCTAGGTTGCTATGGTAACAGAGTCTTTCTGACATCTGGCCCTAGAGGAAGTATCTCATTGCTGGTCTGACCATTGTGATTGGACCCTATTGCTGGGTTGCTATGAAAACAGGGCCTCACTGATTGCTCTGGAGGAGTAATTTTGTTAGTGATCTATCCCAGCAGGGGGCTCTCCTGCTGGGTTGCTGTGGAAACAGGGTATTTCTGTTTGGTGGTCTCCTGGGGGTAGGTCCTGCTGTTGGCCAGCCCTGGGATGGGGCTTCACTGCTGATTATCAAGGGGTCCTGGAGTGGGCCCTTGCTGTGCTGAGTTGACTGCTCATTTGCCCAGGAGGATGCTGGTTTACAGAAGGGCAAGCTCTTAGGTAGAATTCCCAGGCTAGCTGTTGTTGCTGCTGCTGCTCTTGGCTCTCTCTCTCTTACTACCCTAGTGAGACAGATCTTTTTCTGCCATGCTGGTAAGCTGCTTTCCTTCTCCTAGACCAATTCTGAGGCAGTTTTCTAGTTATTTGGAGAAGAATTTCGTAAGGCTTCAGAGATTTCCTTTCTCACTACTCCATCTTGCCACCAGAAGTCCCACTGTATTTTTAGAATGACAAATATGAAAAACTGAGACATAAAAAAACTTGCACGAACTGATATGAATAAACTAAAGGGAAACAAGAAAATTATGTGTGTGTTTGTGTATGTACAAACACACAAACATATTACTAAAACAATGTATAAAAAAATTAAATTGAACATTGTATTATCATAATGAAAAAGAAATTTGTCCTTGAAGAATAAATGAAGAAATTTACTTACCCTCTTACCTTCTTTGCTGATGTTGGGAGCAATGGTTATGGAGTATAGTTTATGCAATCAGACAATGTTAGTGTTTTGGTTGGTTTTACTACTGATTTTTTTCTCTTTAAAAAAAATTGTTCTGAAATATGACCATCTGAGTACATAATAAACACAATTTATAATTATAAAGTATTAAAAACACCTCAAAAAATTCCTTATGCTTACCATTTATCTAAGTCAAATATAGTCTGTATATAGGATTATAGAAGCTAGAGCTGGAAAAATACTTCAAGAATCTAGTCCAAACCTTTCATTTTATAGATTAGGAAACTTGTTGACTTACTAAAATACTGGGTCTTCTGACTACATATTCAGTCAACTTTGCCTTATCTATAATCCTCAATGTTGAAATGATTGGCACACTGACATTAACGTGCAATAATCTCTAGACTTGCCCATATATGTTTATATTGTCTCAGCTAGTTTGACCACAGTGTCTTTGAGGTCTGGATCATATGTTCCTCCCCTGAGTAAGGTAGTCCTGTAACTGCCTTCCCCACCTTCAGACTCCTTTCTTGCCTGAGGACATATCATTTAAGGCAGAGGATATCCACAGGTAAATTGGTACCAATCTATCCAGAAAATAGCCTTAAGCACATTACACTGACATTAGGACAATAAAATTCTGAGCCATGGAAGTATTTTGTACTGATGGGGACCCATGAAATAATCCACTATTTTTTGTACATGTACCTAACTGAAACATAATTTTCAGTGTGGTAGTTACTATTTATTTTATTGTTAATACTTTTTATGGCTGAAACTGGCAAATGCCTTCATCTCTCACACTTGACCAACTTTGGTGCCACTGTTTCTATGACTGGAAAACTTCTTTTTTTCATTTACCTACTGAAATCCTACTCATTCTTTAAAAGCTAATTTAAGTGCTACATTTTGCACAAAGCCTTTCCTAATATGCCCAGTAGATAGTATAACCTCCCTCAGCCTCACATATTACTTAACTATTCATGTCACTAATACACTTCATATGTGGTTTTATGTTAGCCATTTGTTTTAGCCCTTGCTAAACATAAGCTCCATGGTGGTCAGACGGTATATTTTAATTGAATTTTATATCTCCTGCAGCATAGAATATGGTGTCTTACACATAGCAGATGCTAAACAGATGCTTTTTGTTGTTAAATTCTAGTGTTAATTGCCAATGCAGCTAGCAAGTGTCAGGGTACCTAGAAATTCTAGTAGATTTAAAATTTTTCTTTCCCTTTATTCCTCCTCTTGTGATTGAAACTGAAGGAAAGGTCCTGACCAGGCAGCATTGTGAAAATTCAGATTTGCTATAAAATGCCCTCTAACACCATAGCAACAGTAAACAAAATCCTCAAATTCACTATCTCATAAATAACTGGATGGGGAAAGGAAGGATATCTAACTAGGTTTAAGACACATTCCACATGAAGCTAGGTCATTCATTCACTCATTCATTCATTCACTAAGCATTTCTCAAACAAAATTGAGCACAGATGACTGTTCTGATGCAGCATAATCATCAAGTAGTTCACTACAGGCCAGCTAAGTGGCTCAGTGGATAGAGTCCTGAGCCAGGAGTCAGAAAGACCTGAATTCAAATGTGACTTTAGATACTTAACTTTTACTGTGTGGCCACAGGCAAGTCACTTAACCTGTAATCTCATTTGTTTCTGTTTCCTCATTTGTAAAAAGAGCTGGAGAAGGAAATGGCAAAACACTCTTGGCAACGAAAACCCCAAAACAGAGTCATGAAAAGTCAGGGCATGACTGAAATGACTAAACAAGCAAAGTCTCACCATATAGAAGGAGATAAGATAGAAGTGATTTTATTGCTCTAAGTTTGAGGGACACCAGACTTGTGATTTCTTTAGCAGAGGAAACCTTAAATGTGAAAACTATATCTACCAATACATTTGGATATTTGCATTGCAAGCTAAAGTATTAAAAGTTACTTGGAGTACTGGGATATTTAATAACTTGCCTAAAGTCACACGGTCAGTAGTGTGAAAGGCAGTACTTCAACTTAAATTTTTTGGGTTTTTTTTTTTCCCTGACTCTATGAAGGATTCTCTATCCAGTCAGCCAATTAGTATTTATTAAATACTCATTGGGTCCTAAGTCCTGAGACTATAAAGAAAGGCCAAAAAACAAAAAACAAAAAAAAATTCCCTGATCTCAAGAAACATGCTGTCTGAAGGGTAAAACAGCATGCCAACTTCTGTGTATAAATAGTATGTATACAAGATAAATTGACAGTAGTCACAGAGGTAAGGCACTAAGACATTGAGGACATGGAATGCTTCCTGCAGCTAACTAAGACTTGAAGGAAGCAAAGAAAGCTAGCCAATAGAGATATCCATTATGCCACAATTTTTTTAATATGATAGTATATAATAAATTTATTACTGAGGTTCAAAACAAAGTACTATATGAAATCAAAGGAAAAAGATTCAATTCAATTTAATAAGCATTTTTTACATATTTACTAGGTACCAAGGTTTGTGCTAAACACTAGAAATACAGAGGTAAAAATCAAGCAGTTCTTGGCATTAGTTAGGTCCAATTAAAAGCAAAAGAAAGAAAGCATTGCACTTTGATTCTGTAATTTCTCTGTGTGGAGGTGGATGGCATTTTTCATCATGAATCTTTTGGTTTTGCAGTTTGTCATAGTGTTCTTAAGTCTTTCAAAGTTGTTTACCTTTATTATTATTATTATTGTTGGATATATTATTCTGATGGTTCTTCTCACTTCAATTTGCATCAGTTGATGTGTTTTGCCATTTTTTTAAACTATCCCTTTCATTTATTATAGCACAATAATATTCCATCATCTTCATATAATTTAACTTGTTCATTCATTCCCTAATTGATGCATATCTCTCAGGTTTTAATTTTTTCCATCACAAAAATAACTACAAATATTTTATGCATAAAGAATCTTTTCCTCTTTCTTTTAATTCTTTGCTATAAAGATATACAAGAGTTATCACTGAGTCAAAGTGTAAGCACAGTTTAATAGCTTTGGGAGCATAGTTCCAAATTGTTTTCCATGGGTTCACCAACAGTACATTAAAGTATCTATTTTCCTACAACCCTTCTAGCATTTTTTTATTTCTTCTTTTCATCTACTTTCTCAATTTGATGGGTGTAAGATGGTATCCCAGATTTGTTTTAATTTTCTTTTCTAATTATTAGCAATTTAGATCTTTTTTTCATATTGTTTCTCTGAAAATTGATGACTATTATCCCTTAAAATTTATCATTTGGAGAATGGCTGAGTCTCTCCTCCCTCTCTCCCTCCCCCCCCCCCACTTTCTTTTTATCACTTCTCTTTTTAATTGGCTAATCCTCAGAAAGGAGATACTGTACAGTCTTTCTGCTGAAACCATACCTGAAGTCTTTCTATCAGAGGAAAATCTACTAAAGCTTGCAGTCTGATGACGTAGAGAACTTTGAGAACTGGAGGGTTCAATATTAAGATGTTATAATGAGGCAAAAATTGTTGAAAATTGAATTCTCTTAGTTGATCTGTGCAAGCCCATCTTGGAAAGATTGATATCAGTGTGAGATAAAATTCTTATCCTAATGCTGAAAGTCAGAATAGTAGCATGGTGTAGTAGTTTAAAAAAAAAAAAAGCAACAACATTAATGACACCATTCTCTGCTTTAAAAAAACAAACAACAACAACAACAAACCCTTTCATTTCAATTCCTGGCCCTACCACTTACTCCTTGCTTGATCTTGAACAAACTACTTTAAGCTATTTGCATATACATGAAATGAGAGACTTGGAGTGGATTACATCCAAGATTTCTTCCAATCTAGATCTTTATTTAAACTGAACTTTCAGATATTGCAAACATTTGAAGTAATTACACTAAAGGAATTTTTTAAAAATTCAGATCTGTGATTTCATCAATGTGGACAGCTCCATTTTCTGATGTTAATCCTTGAGCATTGACTGCGGTTTTATAAGGTTAAGTGACTTGCCCATAATAATACCACTCTAATGTGTCAGAAGCAAGAATTGAATCTAGGTATTTTTATCTCCAAAGCTGGTTCTTTACCCACCACAACATACAGTCTCTCTAATGAACTCCCTTTGAATAATATTTAAACAGGCACAATGAAAACATTGTTCAAACTCTATGTTAGCAGGGATAATAAAATATACTATACTTTACTGGAGGCAAAACAAAAAAAAAAAAAAAAGAAAAAGAAAAAAAGCATAGTTAACATTTCCTAATGGCAGCAGCCAAATTTCTCTTAAAAAAAAAAAAGCAGACAAGCCTTAAAACGTGTTGGAGATGGTGAAATCATATGCCCTCTAAACTTTAAATATGATCAACATCTTTGATATTACAGAATGAAACAGTAACCTGGCATTTAGCCCTCTCTCAGACTACTGTTTGTGGTTTAAGGAACAAGTAAAGTTGATTCCTAGCTAAAAGACAGCTTTGTTCTGAACCAGATGTCTCATTTCCCCTTTTTCCTCAACCATCATCAATCTGTGCAGGTAAGAGGCAGATTAAGGAAAAAAAAAAAAAGAGAGAGACATTATTTTAGAGCAACTTCCAAAGAACAATTCAGTGTCAAGTAATTATTTAACCAAAATCATTTAACAGGGTATTCACTTTTCTGTCTGAAATGCACATATACATATTTTTTCCCAGACAGGGTAAAACTAGTCTATCTTTGAAGATAGATTCACTTTTCTACACAGTGCCTTTAGTACTCTCACACCTTTACAATAGGATAGTAATAGAACCTTAAAGCTGAGAATTTAGAGATCACCTAAGCCAGCCTCCTAATTTTACAGCTGAGGAAACAGAGGTCTGGAGAAGTGAAGTAATATATCAAAGCTACACAGCTAATGAGTATAACAGTTGGTATTTGAAACAAGGTCTTTTCATTATAGGTCCATTGATTTTGTTTTTGTTTTTTTCATGAAAATTCTCACCTCCTCCCATTGAATCTTCTCATCTCTAGACTAAATAGACCTAGTTCTTTCAACTGATCCTTATGTTATATGATGTCAAGGCCCTTTACTATCTTGATTGACATTGTTATCAACTGTTCTGTTTGTCAGTGTCCTTAATTTACAGCCACAGGATAGAACCCAATAGTCAAGATAGGGGTCTGACTAGAGCAGAATACAAAAGAATTTCAATGTTTTTATTCCTGAATGCTATGCCTAAAGGTCACATTAGCTTTTTTTTCCCCCTGAGGTCACACAATACTCCTGACTTTTATTTAATTTGTGGTGCACTAAAATACCCAGATCTTTTTCAGACAAATTGTTATAAAACCATGCCACTTCACTTTTATATGTATAGAAGTGATTTTTTTTTAATCCATGTGAAAATCTTTATATTTATTTCTATTTTATTTCATCTTTTTAGATTTAGCCTAGGCCTTCAATGTGTAAATATATTTTTAGTTTCTGACTCTATCATTCAGCAGGTATGCTCTCCCTTCTCAGTTTATATTATCTGCTAATTTGATAAGATGGAAAAATAAACTTTCCTTTGTTCCCGTCAAGGCACACTAACTACACTGGGAGTTGTTCAGTTGCTGTCATTAAGTAACCCTGGTTCTATTTGACTCCCCTCATGTCTCTATAAGGGAAAAATTGACTCAAAGGTTTATTTCTTTTTGTAGTTTTACTTCTGCTCTCTAATTGGTATTTTGAAATAGAAGTGACGAAGTCCAACAAGTCATAATGAGATACAAGTCACTAAGGTGGGGAGTCTGGAATGAATTCCATATCAAGGGGATATTATAACACTATAAGACAGGGAAAGTTCCTAATGAATTTACAATTAACAAGAGGAGGGTGGGATCTTTTATGAGAAAAGGAACCAAAACAAGGTGCTAATTTGTGTGTATGAGTAAATCAATAAGTGGTCATGGCCATTCTGTTTATATAAGATAGCCTAGGTGTTGACATCCAATGGGCATCAGTACAGGATACTTTTGTCTATACCAGATAACTACAAAGGGTCAGCTTGCTCCTCACTGGAGCCCAATCCTTTTGCTGGAGTCCATTTGTCCCATCAGAAGGATACACAGTATAGAAAAGGCCTGGCCCTAAGAGAATGACAAAATACAATTATCTCATAGAATATCTCTAGAATTGCTAGGGATCTCAGAAATCATCTAGTCCAATCCCTTTATTTTACAAATGTAAGAAATTTAAGTGATTTGCCTAAAATCACACAGATAGTTGATCTCAATGTCATTAAAACATGGTTTTAAGGCAAAAACCAGCTGTGTAACCTTGCACAGATCTTTGAACTATTCATTGTCCCTAGAAGTTCTATCACACTATGCCTTGCTAATCTGCAGAGTGGAAAAATCCTTTCCACTTAAAACTGCCTCCACAAATGAAATCACAGGTCTAAACTCTATCCCTCCCCTAGGATCTCCTCAAACCAAGCTGTTGGTAAGAGAAAAGTCAAGTCCAATATCAAGTTTGGTCTACATAGAGATATGTTAACAGGGAATGCAGAATTGGGAAGTGTTTTGAAGATGCAGGGCACATAGTATAGCAGATGGTAAAATAAACCAAAAGATTGAAAAAGCTATATATCACCTCAATGATCTCCCAGCCAAGGAAGAAAAAAAACAGAAAACTTTGAAAATGTAGAAACCTTTTTTCCTTGAGAGATAGTAAAACAATTCAGAAAACTGTAACGGATTTTAAAAAGCTAAGCCATATGATATTATGATCTAAGAAGCCAAATACCTTTTTTAAAAAAAGGCTTACTGTTTTCCTCAGTTTTAAGCTTTTGCCCATTTCTTAGCTTCAAACACTTTCCCTGAGAATCTCTGAAATGAAAAGACAACTCTCTTCATTGAGGGCAGGAAATATTTCCTTATTTTGTTTTTGTATCCCCTGTTCCTAGTACAATCCTTGATTGTTTGAGGATGAGGAATTACTGAAATGCCTATGCTAAAACAATGATGTTAATTTCTCAGGTACCCACTGATAAGAAAACAAATATTTAAAAATGCAGATCTGTCCATGAGATATGAAATTTTTCAGACATAATGGTTCTGAAGCAAACTAAACTCTTACTGCAAGAGATCTCAACTACAGCCTTCATGGATTCTATATCATTACTTAATATATATAACCTCCATTTCCAGGAAACAAAAATCAAGGATTTGGGCATGTAACCCTTTCCTATTCTTTTTATCATCTCTCATGCCCCAGGCCAGAACTGACTCAAAAATGAAAGGCTTGCTACAGAGTACTTACAGAAACTTTACCCTGGATTTTCTTTTAAAACTCCCTTTTAGGAGCCAGATCACAGCTTCTACTTGATCACAAACATGAACAGAGCTAAAAACAGTAATTTAAAGATTTTTTTTGCAAACCCAGGTACTGCTTAGGTAAGGGACTTTGCTTAATAGTACAGTCACCCTTGCTTATTGTACCAGAGGAAATGGAACCATGGGCTGAGCCAGATCTTTTTAGATATGAAAGCCACTCAGTCAGAAAATAAAATGAATGTACATGTACACTGTGTTTATATTTTTAAAAAGTCAAAATAGGATGATGGAAAAACAGCATGGTGTTACAGATAGAAGGCTGGGTGTGGAATCAGGAAGACCTAATTAATGAAAATAGATGTAAAAGGCCTTAGTTAGCAATGCAATTCAATTTGTTAGGCACCTAATATTTGTGCAAAGCACTGTATGGTTGGGCCTGGGTTTTGTAGGGATATGTTCTTACTTTTGTGAAGTTTCCCAAAAGCCTATTTAACAATTTTGAATTTTTTGGGGGGAGGGGAGAGAAAATCACACTACAGCTAGCATTTTAAGAAAAAAATACTATGGTTTCATGTAATACCTAAAATCTTGGGTTAGTTTTTTTGTTTCCTTGGAACTCAGTTTCTTTATATATATAATAAGATTGAACTGAACGGCCTTGGAAATTCTTGACAGCTCTAGATTGATGATCATATAACCTTAATACCATGTACAACCAAGGTTTAATGATCAGTTACTAAAGAATTGCTGAATATCAGTCACCTAGATGATCTGTCACAAAACAATGACTTGTTTGGATTTTTTAATCCAAATTAATGCAATCAAGTGTTGGACTGCAAAGGAGATTACCTAAAGGAATTCCAAATCCTTCAGTTTTTAGAGTTGAATTGGTTTGTGTTCTCCAAACATATCTCACTACAATCATATTATCTATAAGCATTTTCCCACAGGCACTGTGTTTGTTTATGGCAAAGTACCCAAATTTTGATGGAGAGGAAGATATTTTGTAGTTACTATGCTTTCTTAGCAAATGCCTTTGCTAAGAGCCAATGGGTCTGTCAGATGATTACTAATGGGAAGTTCACCTATTAGGACTTAGAACTCAAAATAGCTGCCACTCTATGGAACCTAACTTGTGAATGTGAAAGCATTACTATAAGGGGGGAAAAAATGAAAGGATGTGACACAAAGGGATTAGACTCAATTATATTTAATATTTCATTTAACTTCATTAGAAAAATCTTTAAGTTATTTTTTAGAACCTGAGGACTAGAGAGGTTTATACTATAAAAATATAAGCTCTGCTTAAAGAAATTTGTTTTTAAATCTAACCAGTCACTAATGGATAATCAAAGAAGAAATTCCATTCAACTGGACATACAGCTACTAAGTTCTTATTGGATACATGTGACTGTTTTAAGCAAGGAAAATAAAGTATTCATGATAAAATATTAAACCTGAAAGGCATCAATAAAGTCATCTAGCCTGGGTACAAAAACTGAGGCTTAGAAAAGTCATTTGCCCAAGATTATAGGGTATTACAATGGCTGGAAAGGATTCAGGCTCAAATTCTCTTATTCCAGATCTAATATTCTTTCCTCTACATCCTATTTTGACTTAGTATCTGTTTAATAGCTCCAGTAACAATGATCCTTTATTTTTTCTTATTAATAAGAACAACAAATATTTATCTAGGGCCTTAAAGTTTACAAAATGGAAGATAATACAAATAAAGATTAGATTTGGGATTCCATTAGTTATAAGGAACTTTGAGGGGAATTAATATCCTCCAAAAATGCAAATGTGCCACATCTCTGAACCTTACAGCCTTAGAGGTTTGTTTAGAGTTCTGAGGGATTAAGTAACTTCCCATGGATCACTTGGTCAGAAGCAGGACAGGAACCCACCAGGTCTTTATGGCTCTTAAATTTGGCTTTCTATCCATTATGCCTGCTGTTTCTTAGGAAGATAGTACAAAGATTATTATCCCCTTTTTACATATAGTTAAATTGAAATTCATAGATTATAAATTCCCCATGTTCCTACAGCTAAGAAATATTAGAACTGGGATCCAAACCCATATCTTCTCTCATTACAAGTCCAGTCCATTATTCCCTGCTGCCTCCTTGGCCCTTAACAGCAGCTAGCATTTATATAATGTTTTATGGCCTGCAAAGCATTTTTTACATATGTTGGCTCATTTGATCCTAACACTAGCCGCATGAGGGAAGCAGAGAAGGACTTAGGTTATTTTATTTGATCCCCAAATAATGGAAATCCAAGCAAAGAGCCATCTCCCTCCTGACTCTGTAGTGCACAAACATAGCACAGTAGGAAAGCCTTTCATGGATTCTCTGTGTGAAACATCCAGCAGACTACTGAGAGTTTCTGAAGATGCCCAGGGCTGCTGCATTCCCTTAGACTACACTTTTAAGCATGACTTTGGGCTTTTTACAGAAGCCTCCTGTTCAGATTGATTGTAAACCTTCTTAGATCAAATGTATATAACTGTGTTGCCTTTGGCCTCTGCAAACACAGGCACAGAGATAAAAGATAAGTGTCTTTCATTTTAGCACCAGAAGGCAATTAAAAAAAAAGAATGTCAACCACTGAATATGAAATGGAACAGCATGAGAAAAATGCACAAAGGAGATGTTGTCTCCTTATTGTAAGGAGAATTAAGTCACAGAATCATGGAAATGAATTTCTGAGAATTAGGTTGTCCCCAACATGGTCTCTGGGAATTACAAACAAGTAAATGATGTAAAATATAACCAACCACACCTGAATTCATGTCCTATATTTTAGGGAAGCTCAAAGAAAAGAATGCTCTAATGAAAAATCAACTTTCATCTCTTTTCACCAATGATCAGATAAGAAGCAGAAGCATATTTTCTAAACAGAGTTCAAATTTATATGGGTAACTACTGAAGAGTTTAGAGTTCAGGAGTAACACAAGAAGATTTACAGAATACTTTTTAAAAGATAAATTTGGTATTTTCATGGAGAATAGGTTAGTCTCTTACTCTTCCTGAACTTGAGGAGAGGGAAGTTAAAGTGAAACTGAGAAAACCTGTTAGGAATCTTTTTCAGTAGTGCAGTTGGATGGTAAAATAGGAGCATTAATATTTGCCCAGTCTATTGTGAGGATCAAGTGAAACTTGCTTTTGTAAAAGTGGGAAGATCATGTTTCATAGTGATTGTTTACCTATTGATTCTATGAAAATATAAAATGAGTCAAAAATGTTTGTGCAAAGTCAATATTTCAAAATGCTGGCATGTAACAAAATAATATATGACAAAAAATCATAGAAGTGTAATAAAATTAATTAAAGATAACGATAAATTATTGTAGTAACAATGAGAAGAAACTCCCTCATTCACTTCCAATGCTGATGAAAACATAAATGTGCACACACACATGGATCTGTTTCTGGAGTATTTTTGTTACTGGGATTATGACCTATTTTTAAATGAGAAAAACCAGTGTTGAAGCATTTTTTTTCCTGCACAAATAAATTCTGAAACTCTTTTTTTAAAAGCATGGAAATATCAGTTGGAACTTTGAGCTTATCAACCCTGTGTTCTTTTAACCTTGTCCTGAAGGATAGGAGTCAGAGAATGTTATCTGAGTCCCTGGCAGCACAGACTTATCATTATTTAATATCCTACTTATAAATGTGTGAACTGCTTTGGAAAGGCAAAAACTGGCGCAAAAATGAAATTTCTGCAATTGTTGAGACCCAAACTAAATCATTCTCAGGGATTATGGAAGTGACCCTGGGATCTCAATGACTAAAGTAATGGAATAGAGGTCCTCTCTGGAAGGTCCTAACTACTAATGCAGCCACCACCATGAGTGCTTTAAAAAAAAAAAAAAAAAGACAAAGTAACATAAAATGCACATTTTAAGGAGCAAATTTAGATATACATCTGATCTTAAGCCCCAAGTGCAGTGAAGGGACTGATTTCAGGATTCCATCCTATTTGCAAAGGAATAGGATTCTGGGATGTTGTGAAGTTCAGGAGTGGACTACAGAATAACAAGTGGAAAGAAGCTTATTTTTGTTTATTTTACTGATGATTTTTATTTTTATATCAAAATCATCAATCATTGCACTTCCCAATAAACTAGCCTTTATAAGAAAGAAGAAAACAAAAACCAATCACTATATCAACCACATCTGACAGTGTATGCTATATTCCAAACCTATAGTCTCTCACTTCTCCAACAAAAGAAGAAATGAATATTTTTAACCTATTCTTAGATTTGGAAAGAATTCCAGTAAAAAGTAGATATGATATTATTAACTATAATTACATAGGAGACATCAACCCAGCAGCAATGGGGAAACTCTCAAAAACTGAAATTATGAAGATACCAAGGGAAATCAATTTTAATGAGAAAAAAAGAAAAGAAAAGAACAAATTGACTGGTGAGATTAATGTGGATGAATAGGGAATTTTCCAAACAACTTAGACTGTTTTTTTAAAGATATGAATAGAAAATAGAAAGGCAAGAAGGGAAGAGTGAAATGAGAACATGAAACTGTTCTATAAAATGTCAGGAATGCTAAAATTCAGGAGACATTGATGAAGGAATGTTGAAGGAAGTTAAGGTCAACAGTAATACAATAGGGAGATAGGGGATGGGTTTTTCTGGAGGTATTGCCATATGGAAGAGAAAAGGAAGATAAACAAGTATGTAGAATCCATGTATTGCATGAGATATTTAGGATGGTGATTTGATAAGTAATAACACAGAAAGAAGTACCAGCTCCTCTTGCTCTTTTCTGCATCATCTTCAATGGAAAGCAGAGCAAAGATGGTTCCTAGAGTGGTGATACTCAACATTAGCTAAAGAGAGATAAAGAGTCTTTGGGTTTATCAAACACTAAATTGGTAAGGTTATTGCCTAGATTATCCTGATAGCCTATCCTATGCCACTGATCGACTGCTCTATTTCTTAGCCAGTACCAAATGGTTTTGATGACCGCTGCTTTATAATATAGTTTTAGATCTGGTACAGCAAGGCCACCTTCATCTGCCTTTTTTTTTTCATGAATCCCCTTGAAATCCTTGACCTTTTATTCTTCCAAATGAACTTTGCTACTATTTTTTCTAGATCTGTAAAATAATTTCTTGGGAGTTTGATTGGTATGGCACTAAATAAGTAGATTAGTTTGAGTAGTATTGTCATTTTTATTATATTCGCTCTGCCTACCCATGAGCACTTAATGTTTTTTTCAATTGATTAGATCTGATTTTATTTGTGTGGAAAGTGTTTTGTAGTTTAGTTCGCATAGTTCATAACTGTTCCTTGGCAGATCGATTTCCAAATATTTTATACTATCAACAGTTATTTGGAATGGAATTTCTTTTTTTATCTCTTGCTGCTGAATTTTGTTAGTAATATATAAAAATGCTGATGATTTATGTGGATTGATTTTGAATCCTGCAACTTGCTAAAGTTGTGAATTGTTTCTAGTAGTTTTTTAGTTGAGTCTATATATTTATATCTTCAAAGATTTTTCACAGTTCCTGGAATGTAGTAAGTGCTTAAAAAGAAGCTAAAAATGTTTCTTGTCTTGATATGACCTCCTCATTTTAAAGATGAAGGAAACAAAAGGCAGAAATGGGAAGTAGTTTTCCCAAGATCACATAGGAAATAAATAGCAGAATTAAGATTCAAACTCAATTTGTCTGATTCCAGAATCAGTGGTCTTGATTATATTAGATGGCACCTGAGGTTTTTCCCAACTCTCAAGTTCAATGATTTCATGAAGATTTTAGTAGTACTTCTTCTTTCTCTATTTCCCCCCTTTTTTCTTGATTGATAGATTTGTGAGTATGGAGAGGTGAAGGATAACTCCCATTTTTTATTCTCTTTTGCCTAAACTGGTCATAGGTAATGAGATATAATTCTCTGTATCCAGATAAAACCATCTAGTAGCTTGAAAGAATTGGAAATTTGGGATACACCTCTTCTCTAACTTCTTCCTCTCACTCTCTTGAGCTATATTCTCCAGATTCCATGCATGTGCTTTCTTTCTCTAGTCAAATCAGCAAAATGATACATCAAGACCTAATCTGCACCGTTTGCCAATATTCAAGTTGTAAGTACTTATATTGAAATTCTAACAATCAAATCAGAACAACTAATTCTAGCATATCCCTGCACACTGAGGATATAAAAAAAATAAAGTAGTCCCTTCCCTCAAGGAGATCAGTTAAAGATTTCTCACATAGGAATGGAGAGGAACATGGTGGGAAACATCTACTTTGAGTGGTATCAATACATATACAATTATATCTTACAATTCACAACAAAACTCATAGCCTGAATGGCATATTGATTGGTATGTTAGGAACAATGAGACTAGAACAAAACTTTAAGCAAGCCTAGTTACTTCTCTATTACAAGTATGCAGCTCCACCAGGAATGAAGTGCAATCTATCATAAATAATGTCACAGACTTTACATCCAACCTATGAATGATTAGGTATGAGCAATGGCTGCTATCAATTTATGTCTTATCTGTGAGCATGTAGAGACAAAAAACACAATAGATCTCTCAGTTGAGAAAGACAAAAGATATTACTATTATGTAACCACAACTTCAACTCAGCAGAGGGCTGACTAAATTATATGATAGTAAAATGCTCAAGGTTTTTTTTTTTTATCAAAATAACAATTTTGCTATGAAATTGTAGTGTTCATGGGAAACATGAGTTCCAGATACATGGAAAACTACTCCATATCTGGTTGTGACAAAACTAAGCAAATTTATCTATGTATAAAATTGCCCCAGAGATTGGCAAAGGATCATAATCAATTTATCATAATCACTCATTGTACTACCTGATGATCAGGCAAAATTTGATGCAACTTATTAGTCTCTAAATAAAAAGGCTATCCATCAGTTATTCACAGATCAACTGATGCAAATAGTAGTTCAAAAACAAATACTTTAAATGAAGAAAACCATGTACTATAGCCCAATAGTTGGGGACAGAATTCAAGCAAAACATTCAGTTGTAGATAAGATACACTTTGCAGAGTGTAGTATCACTGCTAATCAGGCTGGACCTTCTATAAGTTCAGGATCAGGATAACAGATCTATAATCCTGATAATAGAGGATTATAATTAACTTATATTGCCAATTAGCTCCAGTGTAGCAGTGTATGATTCAATAAATTATGGGACAGTTAGGCCTCTTCTATGAGTGACCGGCTAGACATATGTCATATGGAAATGGTATTGCCAGAAGGAAATTCAAATACTGACCCACATACTGTATGCTTTGCATTTAAATGAATATATTCATTGAGATAATTATTCATTACTAAATAATTTCAATATGCTTGTTTTATTATTTCCTTGGTTTTGATTAAATATAATTAAATAGTAATTAAATCCATTCTCATCTACAAAACCAGTAAAAATGATATAAAATCATAAAATTAATAAATTTAATTAATAAAATTTGACTATTTTATATGTATATAGCTTTATTAATTTGTTGACTATACATATTTTTCTATTTTTAATACATAAATTTATGTTTCTACATAGCTTATAATTGTTATTAATGTTATTATAACCTTACTTTTGCATTGCTGTTATTCACATTTGTATACTATGGATATATGTATTTTCTATGACAAGTCATGTGATATGTTTAGTATGTAATTTATATATGTAGAAAATTAAGTGATGAATAGTTTTTCTATGTCTTTTTGTATGTTACTATTGATTATATTTCCCATGAATAGCAGGGAGGAATGCAGTGTTTCATTGATATCCTATTCTCTGGATAAAGAACAAGACTTTAAGCATTTGGCTACGTGAATCCCTGGGAGATGTAGAAATGAAATAAGCCTTTAAAAGGCATTGTTATTTCTCTTCCTAGAGAACAAACTATTGGAAGAGGTATTATCACATCCCTTGGAAGGAAAGAGTGAGAAAGCTCCTAATACAATTGAGAAAAAGAATTGAAGGCAATTCAAGAAAGATGCTGAGAGAGGAGAGTATTGGAGAACAGATTAGAGGCTACTGGCAGCCTCTACTACTGATGCCACTGTTACTTATACTTGTTGGACTACTGAGGAGTAGTGTAGTTAGAACAGACTAACACTTGTTAGAACTTATGTCTCCAGAAAATCTCATAAAATTTGGTGACATGCTCTATATCTCCCCATCCCACCTGTACTTCCATACTTCCAAGTTTTTAACTGCCCACGTGGGCAGATATTAACTTCAAAGTTTTCCTTTTTAAAAAAAACATATTTATACTTTCTGTTTTCATTAGTACTAATGTTGGCTTGTACCAAATGTTTTATAAATAAAACCTTCTTTAATCTATAAACTTCACTGTAGTGAAAAGAAAATGGGAGAGGGATGAATAGTTACTGCATGTTTTATAGTCAAAGGTGAAAGAGACATTTTGTTTTAATTGTTATAGGGAGGAGTTGCTAAGTGGGGACCCATGAGTTCTCTGTTTGACAATGTTATTTATTTTCTATTTTTATAAACCTCCCAAAATAGATCCCTAAATTCTCCACTAAGAGGCAAAAATAATAGTTCTTACCTATTAGGGGACATGGTGGTCATGCTTCCTTTTCTATTATTCTCCTCCAGATAGAGAAATTTCCTTGTAAGATATAGAGCCAACCTAGGTGACTAGAGAGGAGGTCACCCTTAGTGGAAGGAGGAGAGTGACTGGACAAGGCTGGTGATACTTATGTTCCAAGGAAAAAAGTGAGTCTATCCTTGCTATTGAAGTCTAACAGTAAAATTTTTCCACTTTATACAAATAACCATCTCACATCAGCCAGCTGTAGAATGAACAAAATCATTCCCTAAATCAGGGCTTCTTAAACTTCTTCTTGCAACCCCTTTTCACCCAAGAAATTTTTGTGTGACCCCAGGTATATAGGTATATAAATTAGGTATACAAAACAAACATTTACTGATAATAAATCATAATTTCAAAACTGCTACATTTAGTTACATGACCCAAATGGGGTCACAAACCACAGTTTGAGAATCTTTGCCTTAAATGAGCCATTGAGTGTCAGAGTACGTGTCCTTAAATATGAAATCTGACTCACAGTTGAAATCTTCCATATGTGTTTTCTTCCCTATTAGAGTCTATGAGGTCCTTGAGAGCAGGATCTGTTTAGGTATTCTATTTGTGTCCTCTGTGCTTTGTCCATAAGCATTTAACAAATGATCCTTTCACTTATATCATCTGGTCTAATGCTGTTTTACATATGATATATGAGACATAGGAGCTTTATGGACTAGTTCAAGGTCACACAGAGTTAGGCATGAGTTGAGACCAAGATCTATGTCTTCTAGCTTCATTGTTCTTCCCACTATACCACAAGACTTAATTCCAATTACTTTTTTAAGGGAGGCGAGTTAATTGTCATCACAGAGTTGCATTTTTGCTGTGGAACTGAAACAGAATATGATTATTTAAAAATCAATTTTATTCTTGTTGCTTTGATCCTGAAATAATGAGCTGAATGTTTCTCAGGATTGCTAGGCTACCCAGAGAATCGCCCTGAAGCCAAGACAACTCACCAAGGGTAAGGACAAAATTCTGGAAGCACTCTCCATTTTTGATTATACCACCCTGGGGAGTTTTTGACACAGGAGAGCAAGCTGGCAGAATGTGATGATAAATCAAAGGCCAGAAGCTTTTATTGGAATCCTTTAAATTGTTTTATCTGTTTCTACAATACACAAGTGAGAGAAGCATATAAAACTTTTAAAAGCAGAGCCATAAATAAATGTCATTTATCTTTCCTTTGAAACCATTAAGGAAGAAATTCCTTCGTTCTTTTCCTTCCTTTAATAAAACAGCTGTGAGAGGGTTATCTATAGCGATTATTTATCATTTCAACTTCACTTAACTTCCAACTTAGGTGGTCTTTAGGTTTTCAAAATGTTCATCTCAGAAGAATTCATCATAAGCTATCATATAACAAACATGGCTTAAATTACCTTAGGGACATTCCATTTCCTTTTTTGGATTAATTTTAAATATATGCATATACAAATACATACATTTCAGCTCCATTAACTTTTATTAATTAATACAAATGTTTATTAAACATTGAGAGAGACAAAGTTTAGATAAAATATGGTACCTACCTTCATGGAGCTTTTAGTCAAGTAAGGAATAATAACACAAATACATTATGAAATAAATGCATTAGAAGATTGTAAGTAAAGGACCACTATGCAAAGTCTAAGTGGAGAGAGATTCTATGCTGACTAGAAGAATCAAAAAAGAAACAATCAAATCAGACTCACCAGCATCTTATTACAAAAATCCTGACATGAGTTGATGAGAGTCTACCCTCAAGTGGTGGTGGTGATGAAGGAAGGTAAGGGGCACATGCAAGAGATTTTGCAAAGCTGAAATTAAAAGGCCTTGACAATGAATTGGAAATAAGGGGGAAGAGAGTGATGAGGGGTCAATGTTTTGACTAGGTTTTGAGCCTGAAGGATTTCACTGTACAGTAATAGGGAAAGTAAGATTTGGAGAGGCCTTGGAGGAAAGATGATGAATTCTCCAAAAGACATTTGGAGATCAAGACTAGAGGTCATCAAAGAAGTTAGGGCAGAGTTGGTAGATTTGAAAATCATTAGCAGAGAGAGTAATTAAATCCAAGGGAGCTGATGAAATGGAGTATATGAATGTAATGAAGTAATATTAAGAGAGAAGAAAAGAGGGCTACTTGCAGTTAGTGAGCATGGTCTGGAAGAGGATCCAGCAACAGAACCAGAGAGGAGTGGTCAGATAGGGAGAAAATCAGGAGGGGATAGTGTCCTAAAAAAGCCTAGAGAGTAACAAGGAAATGAGAGTAATCGATAGTATTAAAGGATGCAGAGAGATTTAGGGTGAATAAGGATGAAGAAATTGCCATTGGATTTGGTAACTATCTGCCATGGTCAATCAGACCATGTCTGGAATACTATATTTAATTCTGGGCATCACATTTTGGAAAGGACATTGATTCTGGACAAATATCCAAGAGAAAGATAATCAGAATGATGAAGGAATTTGAGACTATAATATATGAAGATTAGTTAAAAGAATAGAGAGAGAGTGTTTAGCTTGGGAAAGAGAAAACTCAGTGGGGTATATGACTTCTATCTTCAAGTATTTGAAGGGTGCCAGAGAAAAGAACCAGGAGAATGAGAAGTTAACCTCTTTGGGGTTATCTCCTTTTTGTATTAATATTTCTAGGTGTCTCATGCATTAGGTTCACCTCTGACATAATAAGTGCTTGTTGTTTGAAATTGCAGTGAGGTAAATTAAAGCTTGATATGAGAAAAAAAATCTTGCTTATGAGTAGAGCTATCTAAAAGTAGATTTGCTGTCTTGGAAGGAAATGGTTTTCTCTTTATTGAATGTCTTTAGCAGAGACTATACAATCACTTTTCAGGCAAGGTTAGAGAGATTCCATTTTCCTGATGGATTGGACTAGATGGATACTAAGGAACTTTTCAACATTGATATCCTGTCATTCTGTGCTCTGAAATTCCCTTCTCTGATTACAACAGCCTAATAAACCTTTTCTTGGCCCTATCATCCCAAGCAAATTATTGTCCCATCTTTTTCCTCCTCTTCACTGGCAAATTTCTGGAAAGAATAAAACAGACCACACTTACCACTTATATATTCTTATTAACCTTTCATTCCTCAACTCATTAAACTGTGGCTTTCTACAAAAATATCTCTCTCAAAAAATACTTATAGCTTTTTAATTACATCTATTTTTTTCCAGCAGCCCTCATCTCCTTGTTCTCTATACAGCATTTGATATTCCTGACCATTTTTTCCCTGGATAATCATTGTTCCCTGGACTCCCAGGACACTGCTTTTCTGGTTTTCCTACCTGTCTGACCACCACTTTCTTTGTTTCTTCAGTGATTTTATATCCTTTTCTATTTCCTGGATGTGAATATCCCCAGGACTCTGTTTTCAATTCTATTTTTTCTCTTCTCTCTATTTGCTCCCTATAGTGTTTTCAGTTATGTAATTAATTCTTTCTCTGACAAAGATTTTTAATACAGAGTCAGTAATTTTAAAAATATTTTCTTTTAATTCTATGTATTTTATTTTAAGCATTAAAAACCTTATTCAGAGAAGAGGTCCATAAGCTTCACTAGACTGCCAAAGGGGTCCATGACACATAGATTAAAAAAAAAATAGAATATGTTCTATACAGAGAATGTCACAATGAATATATCTTTTTCTTGAGTTCTAATATTTCCAGTCTACTTAACAATTTTTTCCTATATGCCCTCCCAACTCAACATGTCCTAAATTGAGTTAATCATTTTCCCTTCAAAGCCTCCCTTATTCCAAATTTCCTTTTTCCTTTTAATAGTACCACCATCCTCCCAGTCATCTAGGATTCAAACATTAAAACTATCTTTAGTTCTCGTTCTTCACTTCCCACATCCAAAGAATTGCCAGATTTTGTTGACTTTTGCCTTTGAAATATTTCATGCAAATTCACTCCACTCCTCTGTTCAATAAACATCAGTGATTCTCTAGAGTGCCTCCAGAATCTCCACTAAAACATTGTTTTGTTCCATAATTTGTTATTTCCTATCTATCTAGTCTTCTTAAACCTTACACTTTCACCTTCTTCAATCTTGGGATATCGACCTGGGATACTCCAAACACAAAACTCCATCTCTCAATTCTAGGCATTTTCAATGACTGACCCTACTGCCTTTCCTTCTCATCTCTTTCTCCCAGCTTCCCTTGTTTCTTTTAAGTCTCAGCTAAAATCCTAACTTCTACAAGAAGCTTTTCTCAATCCTCCTTAATATTAATGCCTTCCCTCTGAGATTTTCTCTAATTTACCCTTCATATAGCTTGTTTATATATCCTGAGGCATGTTGTCTCTCATATTAGAATGTGAATTTTAAAAAGGACTTTTTTTGTTGTTTTGTTTTGTTTTGTTTTGTTTTGTTTTTTGTCTTTCTTTGTATCTCCAGAACTTGGCATACACTTAGCATTTCATAAATGTTTGTTGACTGATAGGGACTCCACCTTTTTTTGGCTTTTATCACTTTCTCTTAGATTATTAGAATTGCCTCCTAACTGTTCTTTCTGCCTATAGTAGAAAAAAAAAGAGCTAGTAAGAGAGGGGAAAAAAAGATAAGGAGAATCTGTGAAAAGAGAAAGGAAAACAGTAGGGAGCGATAAAAGATTGAGGAAGAGAAAATGAAAAGAGGATGAATTAGGAAGGAATGAGAAAAAGGAAGAGAAAAGAAGTAATGAAAACAAAAGAAAATATGAAATTATTATCCCCAGTACTCAGCACAGTGCTTGGTACATAGTAAGCACTTAATGTTTATTGAATGAATAAATGAAGTTAAGAAAAAGATAAGGAGGGAAGGAGAGAGAAAAAAATGAAGGAAGAATAGAATTTTTTTTAGAATACTCTAAAATTCCAAGGTGGTAATGGAGAGAATAAATGGAAAACCATAATTTTCTATTCTTATCTCTCCTTGGATATTTCTTCTTGATAATATAAACTCCATACTAAATTATCTTTCAGCTCTCACCTTTTTTGTGGAAGGCTCTCCATATGGCAAATAGAAAGTGCCATAAAGAAAAACTAAAGCTTCAGTAGATTTCTATGCACTGGAAGCCTAGGGTTTTAAACATCTTAGAGTGACAAAAAGACAATCCCTCTTCCATAGTTCTTTTCGTGTAAGAGCAAGGTAGGAAGCCAGTTGATTACATGGATTTTCCATCAGATTTTTATGGGTGTCTGAGATAGGAAGATTCATGTGCATAGCAAATAAAGATGGAGAAAAAGATTAGATATTTTTATTAATGTCATGCAAGATTTTTTTATCTTCATCCTTACAGATCATTATGTGAAATTGTCTAATTTTATGAGAGGATCACTGAGACCTAGAGAAGGGGAGGAATCTGGTCTGTTTAGTTTTAAAGCACTTCATAATCTGGCACCTGCACTTACTTTAAACCTTTTTATACATTATTCCTTTCTTGTACTCTATCATCCAAGGCTTTACTTACTGTATCTTACACACGATGCTTCATTTCCTAGTAATGTACCTTTACACTGGTTATCCTGAATACTTAAAGTATACTCTTATGTCATGTTGCCTTCCTTGGAATCCCTGATTTCCCTCAAAATTTCTTCTCATGTTTCTTGCTTCATGAATTTTTTTTCCTGATCTCCCTTGCTATTAATTGTACTCCCTACACATACACATGCACATACCCAACTATGATTTTGTATATACATGGTTTTCTTTTGTTTGTGAATATTGTATTTAACAAAAAGGGTAGAAACACTGATAAAATACTTGACAGACACAGCCTCTTAGATACAAAATTTGAGAAGAGACACAGTTAGCTTAAGAAGACCTGAGTGAAAGCATGTCCCTCAAAGACTCAAGTACTGACTAAAAGGGGGAATGCTTCAATGCATATTTGGGCATCAGCTCATTTACATATAATTTGTTTGCAAGGATTTGCAATTATATAGACAAGAAACTATAACTATAAAGAAATGCTAGGAAACTCTGAGAAAAATTTACTTTTCATTTGTTTTTATCATAAGTACTGTGCTTTGGAGTTTTGATTTCTCAAACCAATATAGAAATAGGACCCTCCTAACTAGGAGCCCCTGAGTGTGTTAAAATTGGATCTTGTTCTGATTCCTTTAACTACTACTCTCTTCTAATTAATATAATAAATAAGAAGCAAGAACAGCAAGAACTTAGAAAGTGAACTTAGAAGTCACTTACAGACCATGCCATAGATTAAGGGAGTATTAACAGTTACTTGCAAACTGTCTCATCAATCAACTAAAGCTAATCTTAGTTTATATGCTAAATCAGGAGAAGCCATCTAGGCTTTCTTGTATGGGATGGTCTCTCTCAGTCCAGCTATTTGCTCATGATCTATAAACTTCAGATAAGCTCTAGACATCTGCAATAGGACAGCAAAACATCAGGTGTTGCTTAATGAGATGATATGTATATGTCAATGAACTAACCCTAAAATGGCAAGTATAATAGTTAGTCCGTCCCCTACCAAAAACAGACTATTAAAATAAGACTCCAAACTCCTGCCCCACCATCTGTTATTGCCAAGTCCTCTCAACTGTGATCCATGATTGCTTCAGTGATCCTACTATACATCTTCCTGTCACATCCTCTTCTTCATGCTGCCTACCTGCCTCCCTCTACCACGCCATTCTTTGTCCTCATACCATCTGTTTCTGCATCTTCCAAGCTTCTTGCCATTGTATTCTCTATGCTTTATTAAAATATGATTGAAGCATTATTCCCCATTTGCTTCCTTTGTGGTCTTTCCTACTGAGTATCCAAAGAACTGGGCATGCCTTCTTCCACCATTCCCTTTGTCATAATTAATAATTTCATGAGCAATTTACTGACCATTTACAATGAAAAAACAGATGAAATGAGAAAATCAGAGATCAGAAAAAAAGAAGAAAGCATCTTTAGCTGCTTGAAAAGAAAGAGAAAGGAGAAGACAAGAAAAGAAAAGGAGAGAGGAGTAGGAAGGAGGGAGGAAGAAAGAGATGGAAAGAAGGAAGGAAGGAGAGAAGGAGGGAGGGAAACAGGAAGAGAAAACTACCTCCTATTGCTTGAAAGAAATAGAGTGGAAGAAAATCGGAAAATTAGAGCAACTGTCTCAAGCCCTCATGACTGTTCCCTGTCAGGCTCTATCTAATTGTTACTGAGAGCTCATTGAAAAAAAACAAAATGACACTGTGAGAAGAACTGGTTGGGCCTATCTATATTGCTATTAAGTACCACCTATAACTTGAGAGCAAACTGAGGACAGGCAAGACTTGTAACTGGTGTAGAATCTTTTGAGATCTCATTAATGAAAGAATTTTTCTGTTTATAAAGAGCTAATTAGGCTTGTCAGTAATGCTCTTTACTATCATCTACATATTGAAATAAGTAAATAGGTAAACTCCTTAGGGTCCAGAATGCAGATAGGCACTTTTTGGTTCTCTAGATTAAAACCTTCTAACCAAAGAGCTCAGACTTGAAATTCTATAAACTCCAGTCTTAGCCTTCTGTTTCACTGAAAGACTATAATGCTTCTGCAAAAAAATAAAAAATTAAAATTAAAATTAAAAAGATAGAACACTGCATTCATGACCCAAAAGAAAAGTAATTCCAGTCAACTGGAGAACAGTTTCATAACAGTACACATTACTCCATATGAGAGACTAGCTTTACAGTACAGTCATGAGTTTCCCTGAACATATAGGTTTTCATGTGTCTCTCTGCTATGCTTCTGCAAGGAAAAGGGAAAGAAAGGGAAGAAGTATCAGGGCATTTGAGAAAGCTCTCCACTACCACACCTCCTCAACCCTGCCAATGTGCAGGCAGCTTAATCTGAATAAACCAACCCAGAGAAAATAAAAGGAAGTATGGGTACCATGCCAGCAAGGTTGGTGCCACACATATCCTACACATATATTTTGTATGTTTAACTATATTGTCTCCCAAATAGAATATAAGTTCCTTAGGGGAACTAAATGTTTATTTTTATCTCCAGTGCCTGTTACATAATAAGTGCTCAATAAATGCATGTTGATTGATTAGTTGGTTGATTTCCCAGTCACATAAGTAATAAGCAACAGAATTGAGATGAGTGACTAGGTCTTCTGACCAGAATCCTATCCTGTTTCCACTTATAGCACAACAACAACAACAACAAAATACTACATGGGCTGTGCCAGTAAAAGAAACAAATATTGATGATGATGATGATGGTGTCAGATTTATTCTAGTGCCATCTGTTGGGATCAGAGTAATTAAAATGACTCCAAATTCCCATTCCCACAGCAAAATTTCACTGCCAGCAGCAACACCAAGCAGGTGAAAATGCCAATTGCCCTAGCCTTCCCTTAGTTACCTTTATGTACTACAACTAACCAGGATAAGAAGGATGTAATTGGGCAGGGTCCTGTTGGTATTATTTGTCCTTCTTTTTTAAGGAGGGCCATAACATAAGGAAGGTGATGTCACGCTTTTCAAGTGAATAGGATTTAAATGAAGCACAGCTGTGCAAAGTCACCAGCCTCACTTCCTGCTGGAGAGCCATCTGGGTCCAGTAGCAAAATACAGATCAAGACAACTGGAGGGGCCAAGCTGCAGTGGGAGACTTTGACCTTTGCAAGCTAAGGTCTTTCTCAGGTCTCAGTTTGTTTGTTTGTTTTGGGGGGGCAGGAAAGAAAGGTACCCATTGCCACCTCAGCTGACATATTCACAAAAGTTTTATAATGAATATATAAAATATTAAAGTTCCATTACACTGTCTGTAAAGTTTTCTGTCTTCTCGATCTTTCTTTTTGGTCTAAACTCCTCTCTGATTGAGCCAAGAAAGCAGTAGTATAACTGCCTGAAAAAGAAAATTAGTCACATTTGTGTGAGTATTACATAAAAAAGGAGTTGAAGGAAGTTGAGTTTCAGAGTGTGTTAAGTTTGAGATTTAAATAGTGTTAAGATTTGAGGTGATAAACCTACAGGGTGATCTCCATGAGAATCATAGATTTGTAGCCCAGTTGGAGATACTGCATTCAGTGGAGAGCAGAGATAGAAAGTAGAGACACTCTGGATAAATACTAACAGATAGTCCTTGATGTGGGAAATAACTTCAAAGAATGTGATCAATAGTAATTGGATTGTTGAGAGGAGAATATCTTGGGAAGCAAGTTCTCTCTGACAAAAGCAAGGAAAACTTGAAATAGAGTCACAAATGTGCAATACATGTGCTTCACTACCATTTTACTCAAAAATTGCTTACATTCTTTCTACAGGAACTGTCTATGGACACAAAGATTCACCATCATTAAACTTAGGGTCATAGTGTTGCAGGTCTGTAATTTTCCTCCATTATTCACAGTCAGAATTGATATCTTCTTGAATGATTGAATTATGCTCAGTTTTTCCAGTTCTGTTTTTCTACAATAAAGTTGGAGTCAGCTGGAGCTTTCAAAACATTTGACTCAGAAAATTGGGCATAAACTAACAGTCTTTAAAAAATAAATATTTGAATAAACACTGAAGGAAGGAAAGAAGAAAAGAAGGGAGGGAGAGAGGAAGGAGAAGAAAAGAAAAACCCATGTGTTAGTGAATTTCCTTAGTATTCCATTAGCACCAAGAGACTATGTGGCAAATATCTGTTAAATGCCTGCCATGTAAGTGTAGCATTTCAGACAATGAAAGTGACATGAATATTCTTTCTTAGTCTCACATTTTGCCATTCTAGCCAGCCAATGCAATAATCTTAAGGTTCTTTTCCTAGGAGTTTTCTGAGCAGCTCATGAAAGACAACAACAACCCACAACACTATAACCCTAGAAAATAACAAGGTGTCAAAGACTTTATTAAGTGTCTGCCAGGATGTTGTCAGCTTTAGTCAACTTCCCTACAGGAACCACAGAATTACAAGCTATCTCCACTCTGCATTCTTCCTTTTCTATCCCCAAATCTGGTATTGTGTTCCTTGTCATTTAGTCTCCTTCAACAATAAGATACTGTTAAATTATTAAATTGAATCAAAGAGAAAGTATGAACTGCATAAATGCTGGTGACAGACTTTCAGCCCACAAAACTGCAACTTGAACCAGATTAAAATGTAATTGGGAATGTTTAACCACGTTTAAAAAACACAATGCAACACAGATAATGTTAATTAATGATTTTCTAGGTCAACATGCCCATTGAATTTGACACCATTGCTTTAGTAGATAATACAAAGGTCTTAGAATCAGGGATATTTGATTTCAAATAATTCCTCTAACACGTACTGTGTGAATGTGGGTAAGTCAAATGTTTGTATATCTCAAGCATCTTGGTAGGACTTAATTTTGAATGATGCTGTTGACTTGAGACAAGCAATACTTCTGATATAATTTGATTTTATGACTGCAAAGATCATGTATGTATGCTTCTACTGATTTTAGGCTAAGAATATTTGATTTTGACTGCATGAAAACAATTTGAACTGGTTTCTCCATCTTTAGTTAGCTCTCTATCAGCTAAATGTTAGGTTTTATGCATACACAAATTTCAATGCATTCTGTCCTTCCGGGGGTGGAGCCATGGTGGCGGAGATCAGACAGGAGTCTCTGTAACCTCCTCTAACCTTCCCTCAAACTAACAACATATGAAGCCTCTAGACTGATTTTGAAGCAAAAAAATCCACAATATCTGGAGGACAACACAATTCTAGAAGAAAATTCTCTGGAAGAACTTCAAAACAGGTCTGTTTTAATTGGGCAGGGGAGTGGTCTGCTGAACCCAGACTGCAACACAGGGAGACCAGGGCAGGGAGCTGGAGCAGTGAGCTGGAACAGGAGTTGGAACAGGAGTGGGAGTGTTGTGCTTTTCACACACCTGGGAGTCTTCTGGGGGCCTCTTGGGCCAATCTGTCCTGATTGTGGGAATGTGGTTTGGAGGGTCTCCCTTTTGTGGGGGGAAGATTGTGAACCACTGAACCCCTGATGAGCATCGGAACTAGCTGCCATTACACAGCTCCCTAGGGCGATCAATCAATCAATCAGCAGAGCTGCCCAGCACCTGACATAATTCAATCAGCAGAACTGCCCAGTACCTGAAATAATTCAATCAGCAGAACTGTCCCAGGGTGAACTAAAGCAGAACTACCCAGCACCTGATATAATTCAATCAGCAGAACTGCCCAGTTCCTGAAATAACTCAATCAGCAGAACTGTCTCAGGGCAAATTAAAGCAGCTGTCCCACCTTTGCCTTAAACAGACCTCACACCTTTAAAAAAAATGAATAAAAAACCAAAAAGAGCTCTCACCATAGACACCTTTTATGGAGAGAGGGAAGAACAGACCTCAAATCCTGAGGCCCCTAAAGGTAAAGCAACTCCAGAAAAAGCCCCAAAGAGAGACATAAACTGGTCTCCATGTCACAAGGCTTTCTTTGAAGATTGCATAAAAAATCTTAAAAGAGAGTTAGAAGAAACATGGGGAAACGAAATGAGATCACTGCAAAATAAAATAGAAAAAATGGAAAAAGAATGCAATGAACAAAAAATGTAAATGGTCAATTGCAAAAGGAACCAAAAACAGTAACTGAAGAAAATAAGACATTAAAAATCAGAATCGAACAATTGGAAATGAATGACTCATCAAGACTTCAAGAATCAGTCAAACAAAAACAAAAAAATGAAAAGAGAGAGAAAAACATGAAATATCTCCTAGGAAAAACAACTGACCTGGAAAATAGATCTAGGAGAGACAATCTAAGGATTATAGGGCTTCCTGAAAGCCATGATGAAAAAAAAAAGAACCTAGACACTATCTTCCAGGAAATCATAAAAGAAAACTGCCCTGATATCTTAGACCCAGAAGGCAAAATACTCCTTGAAACAATCCATCGATCACCTCCTGAAAGAAACCCAAAAATTAACTCCCCCAGAAATATTGTGGCTAAATTCCAGAACTATCATACCAAGGAAAAGATATTACGAGAAGCCAGAAAGAAACAATTTAAATATCAGGGAGCCACAATTAGGATCACACAGGACCTAGCAGCTTCTACTCTGAAGGATCGAAGGGCCTGGAATCAGATATTCTGAAGGGCAAAGGAACTTGGATTACAGCCAAAAATGTTACCCAGCTAGAATGAGCATTATCTTCCAGGGTAGAAGATGGTCATTCAATGATATAGGAGAATTTCACCTATTTCTACTGAAAAGACCAGAACTGAACAAAAAATTTGATCTACAAACACAGAACACAAGAGAAACATAAAAAGGTAACAAGGAAAAAAAAACTCTTGAGAACTATATTTATATAATAGATACTTATAGAATGAGGGTTGATTTTATGAATCTATTATTACATTATGATTATGATATGATTACTATGATTTTATGATTATTATGATATGATTATTGTGATTTTATGATTATTATGATATGATAAACTGAAAAAGAAATTAGAGGTAGAAAAGGGATAACACTGGAAGAAGAGGAAAAGGAGGTAAAATAAGGGAAAATTACATCACATATAGAGGCAAAGAAAACCTATAATGTTTGAGGGGAAAAAAGGGAGGGGAATGAGAATTGGGTTAATCTCCATCTCATCAGATTTGGCTCTGAGGGAATAATAGATGTACTTATAATGAAATAGGAGGGAAAGGGGGGAAAAGGGGGTGGGTGGGGCTCTAAAGGGGAAGGATTGTTTGAGGGAAGTGGTTATCAAAAGCAAAATAGTAGGAAGGAGGGAAAGGGGATAAGAAAGCGAAAAGCATAAGTTAGGGTAAATAAGATGGCAGGAAATACAGAATTAGTTATTTTAACTGTGCATGTGAATGGAATGAACTCTCCCTTAAAGCAGAAGCAGATAGCAGACTGGTAAACCAGTATAAAAACCAGAATCCAACAATATGTTGTATACAAGAAACACATCTAAAACATAGAGATACATACAGGGTGAAGGTAAAAGGCTGGAGCAGAATCTATTATGCTTCAGGTGAACAAAAAAAACAGGGGTAGCAATCCTGATCTCAGACCAAGTAAAAGCAAAGATAGACTTCATTAAAAGAGACAAAGAAGGAAATTATATCTTCCTAAAGGGTACCATAGATAATGAAGCAATATCAATACTAAACATATGCACCAAGTGGTATAGCATGGAAATTCCTAGAGGAAAAGTTCAGAGAGATGCAAGAAGAAATAGACAACAAAACTATAATAGTGGGGGATCTCAACCTCCCTCTCTCAGAACTTGATAAATCAAACCACAAAATAAATAAGAAAGAAGTTAAGGAGGTAAACAAAATGTTAGAAAAGTTAGGAATGATAGATCTTTGGAGGAAATTAAATGGAGACAGAAAGGAGTTTACTTTTTTCTCAGCAGTCCATGGAACTTATACAAAAATTGACCATGTGTTAGGACACAAAAACCTCAAAATCAAATGCAGGAAGGCAGAAATAATAAATGTATTCTTTTCAGATCATGACGGAATAAAAATCACGTGCAATATAAGGCCAGGAGAAAATAGACCAAAAACCAATTGGAAACTAAATAATTTTATCCTAAAGAATGAATGGGTAAAACAGCAAATTACAGACACAATTATTAATTTCATCCAAGAGGATGACAATAATGAGACAACATACCAAAATTTGTGGGATACAGCCAAAGCGGTAATAAGGGTAAATTTTATATCTCTAGATGCTTATTTGCATAAAATAGAGAAAGAGAAAATCAATGAATTGGGCTTGCAACTAAAAACGCTAGAGAAAGAACAAAGTAAAAACCCCCAATCAAATACCAAACTTGAAATCCTAAAAATAAAAGGAGAGATTAGTAAAACTGAAAGTAAAAAAAACCTATTGAATTAATAAATAAAACTAAAAGTTGGTTTTATGAAAAAACCAACAAAATAGATAAACCTCTAGTTAATTTAATTAGAAAAAGGAAAGAGGAAAATCAAATTGTTAGTCTCAAAAATGAAAAGGGAGAATTTTCCACCAATGAAGAGGAAATTAGAGCAATAGTCAGGAGTTACTTTGCCCAACTGTATGCCAATAAATTTGATAACCTAAGTGAAATGGAGGAATATCTACAAAAATATAGATTGCCCAGATTAACAGAAGAGAAAATAAATTACTTAAATAGTCCCATTTTAGAAAAAGAAATAGAACAAGTCATTAATCAACTCCCAAAGAAAAACTCCCCAGGACCAGATGGATTTACATGTGAATTCTACCAAACATTTAAAGAACAATTAACTCCAATATTATATAAACTATTTGAAAAAATAGGGAATGAAGGACTCCTACCAAACTCCTTTTATGATACAGACATGGTACTGATACCTAAACCAGGTAAAACAAAAACAGAGAAAGAAAATTATAGACCAATCTCCTTAATGAATATTGATACAAAAATCTTAAATAAAATATTAGCAAAGAGATTACAGAAAATCATTCCCAGAACAATACACCATGACCAAGTAGGATTTATACCAGGAATGCAGGGATGGTTCAATATTAGGAAAACTATTAACATAATTGACTATATTAATAACCAAATTAACAAAAAACATATGATAATCTCAATAGATGCAGAAAAAGCATTTGATAAAATCCAACATCCATTCCTATTAAAAACATTAGAGAGTATAGGAATTAATGGGCTTTTCCTTAAAATAGTCGGTAGCAAATATTTAAAACCATCAGCTAGCATCATATGTAATGGTGATAAACTGGAACCATTCCCAATAAGATTAGGGGTGAAACAAGGTTGCCCACTATCACCATTACTATTCAATATTGTATTAGAAATGCTAGCCTTGGCAATAAGACAAGAAAAAGAGATTGAAGGAATTAGAGTAGGTCATGAGGAAACCAAATTATCACTCTTTGCAGATGATATGATGGTCTACTTAGAGAACCCTAGAGAATCAACTAAAAAACTATTAGAATTAATCCACAACTTTAGCAAAGTTGCAGGATACAAAATCCACATAAATCATCAGCATTTTTATACATCACCAACAAAATGCAACAGCAAAGAGATACAAAGAGAAATTCCATTCAAAATAACTATCGATAGTATAAAATATTTGGGAATATATCTGCCAAGGGAAAGTCAGGATCTATATGAGCAAAACTACAAAACACTCTCCACACAAATAAAGTCAGATCTAAACAATTGGAAAAGCATCAAGTGCTCTTGGATAGGTCGAGTGAATATAATAAAGATGGCAATACTACCTAAACTAATCTATTTATTTAGTGCTATACCAATCAAACTCCCAAGAAATTATTTAACTGACCTAGAAAAAATAACAACAAAATTCATCTGGAAAAACAAAAGGTCAAGAATTTCAAGGGAATTAATGAAAAAAATGCAAATGAGGGTGGCCTAGCTGTACCAGATCTAAAACTATATTATAAAGCAGTGGTCACCAAAACCATTTGGTACTGGATAAGAAATAGAGTAGTGGATCAGTGGAATAGGTTAGGTTCACAGGACAAAATATTCAATGCCAATAGTAATCTAGTATTTGATAAACCCAAAGACCCCAGTTTTGGGGATTAAAAACTCACTATTTGACAAAAACTGCTGGGATAATTGGAAACTAGTATGGAAGAAATTAGGCTTTGACCCACACCTAACACCATATACTAAGATAAGGTCAAAATGGATTCATGACCTAGGCATAAAGAATGATATTATAAACAAATTAGAACAATGTAGGATGGTTTACCTCTCACACCTGTGGAGGGGGAAGGAATTTGTGACCAAAGAAGAACTAGAGATCATCATTAATCACAAAATAGATAAGTTTGACTATATCAAGTTAAAAAGCTTTTGTACAAACAAAATGAATGCAGACAAGATTAGAAGGGTAGCAGTAAACTGGGAAAATATTTTTACATCCAAAGGTTCTGATAAAGGCCTCATTTCTAAAATATATCGAGAATTGACTCAAATATGTAAGAATTCAAGCTATTCTCCAATGGATAAATGGTCAAAAGATATGAACAGACAATTTTCAGATGAAGAAATTGAAACTATTTCTGCTCACATGAAAAGGTGCTCCAAATCACTATTGATCAGAGAAATGCAAATTAAAACAACTCTGAGATACCACTACACACCTGTCAGATTGGCTAAAATGACAGGAAATGATAATGATAACTGTTGGAGGGGATGTGGGAAAACTGGGACGCTGATACATTGTTGGTGGAACTGTGAATGGATCCAACCATTCTGGAGAGCAATTTGTAACTATGCTCAAAAAGTTATCAAACTGTGCATACCATTTGATCCAGCAGTGTTTCTACTGGGCCTATATCCCAAAGATATTTTAAAGGAGGGAAAGGGACCCACATGTGCAAAAATGTTTGTGGCAGCCCTTTTTGTAGTGGCAAGAAACTGGAAATTGAAAGGATGCCCATCAATTGGAGAATGGCTGAATAAATTATGGTATATGAATGCTATGGAATATTATTGTTCTATAAGAAATGACCAACAGGAGGATTTCAGAGAGGCCTGGAGAGACTTTCATGAACTGATGCTGAGTGAAATCAGCAGAACCAGGAGAACATTATACACAGCAACAAGACTATACGATGATCAATTTTTATGGACATAGTTCTCCTCAACAATGATGTGATTCATACCAGTTGTTCAGCGATGAAGATAGTCATATCCATCCAGAGAGAGGCCTGTGGGAACTGAGTGTGAACCACAACACAGCATTTTAACGCTTTCTGTGAATATTTCCATGCATTTTGTTTTCCTTCTTAGGTTGTTTTTTCTTCTTCTCTTTCTAGATCTGATGTTTCTTGTGCAGTAAGATAACTGTATAGATATGTATACATGTATTGTATTTGTCATATAATTTATCCTATTTAGCATGTATTAGATTACCTGTCATCTAGGGGTGGGGGTGGGGGGAAGGAGGGGAAAAGCTTGGGGAAAAAAGTTTTTGCAAAGGTCAATGTAGAAAAATCACTCATATGTTTTATAAATAAAAAGCTTTATTAGATTGGTGGGGGGAAAAAAGGATATGAATAGATAATTTTCAGTTGAAGAAAATAAAACCATTTCTAGTCAAATAAATAAATAAATAAACTAGTAAAGCAGAAAAATAACTAGAAATTCTAGGTTGAATGAATTGTACATTGAGAACCAATGGTCATTGGTACCTGTCTGGAACAAAAAAGGAGACTTGTTCTCATTTCCAAAAAGAGAATCACTTTATAATTAGGAACTTGTCAATTGGAGATGAATAAAAAAATTTCTCTTTTGTTTCTGTGCAAAAAAAAAAATTCAATGCATTCTTCTATTGTGTATTTAATTCTATAGATTTTAAGAATGAGTAATACTCCAAAGAAATGTGCAAAAATTGAAATTTTCAAATAGCATATTTCAGTGACTATTAGAAACAGGACAGCATTTATTGGCATGCAGAAGTCAAACATTTTGAGGATCTTTGAAACCTACACTGAAACAGGGTCAACAACACCAATAAGCAAAGAAAGCTTTGTTTAAAAATAAAAAAAAAAGAAGAATTAACAAAGTATTGCTGTGAAACATCCTGATTAATCCTCAGCAAGCAAGTAAAGGCTTTCAGAGGGACCTGGAAACCGGAGGGAATATTGTATTATGGTCTGGTGTAAGCCTTTTGAAGTTGGAAGAACATGAAGAACAGTAAAACAAAACCCACAAAATATGTTTGTCACAGGAAAGATTGCAGACTGCAGTACTGAATTGAACACTTTTTTCATTTAGTGTTACACAAAAACAGTTGCAATAAAAAGTACTAGTGAGTCTTTAACATCTGAATGTACAACAAAGCTTCAGTGATATAATAGAGAATAGGACGAATTTTTTCACAAAACAACTCTTAGTTTTATTTATTAGTTCAATAATTTTCCTACTTTCAATTGTATTAATCTCTCCTTTGATTTTCAGAATTTATAATTTGGTATTTAATTGGGGATTTTTTATTTCTTTTCTTTCTAGCTTTTTTGGTTGCATGCCAATTCATTGATCTCCTCTTTATTTTTTTCATGTGTGCATCTAGAGATATAAAACATTCCCTAAGAATTACTTTGGCTTCATCCCATAAGTTTTGGTATGTTGTCTCATCATTGTCATTCTCTTGGGTGAAATTATTGATTGTTTCTATGATTTGTTGTTTGATCCACTTATTCTTTAGGATTAGTTAGTTTAATTTTCAATTAGTTTTTAGTCTATTTTCCTTAGCTCTTTATTGCATGTAACTTTTATTGCATTAATCTGAAAAGGATGCATTTACTATTTCTGCATTTTTGCATTTGAATGCGGGATTTTTATGTCCTAATACATGGTCAATTTTTGTGTAGATGACATATACTGCTGAGGAGAAAATATATTCTTATCTATCCCCATTTAGTTTTCTCCAGAGGTCTATCATATCTAAATATTCTAAGATTCCAGTCACCTTCTTAACTTCTTTTTTGTTTATTTTGTGGTTAGATTTATCTAATTCTGAGAGGGGAAGGTTGCAGTCCCCTACTAATACAGTTTTGCTGTATTTTTATTTCTGTAACTGATTTAACTTCTTTTCTAAGAATTTGAATGCTGTATCACTTTGTGCATCTATATTTAGTATTGATATTACTTTATTATCTATGGTACCTTTTAGGAAGATATAGCTTCCTTCCTTATATCTTTTAATTAGATATATTTTTGCTTTTTCTTTGTCTGAGTTCAGAATTGCTATCCCTGATTCTTTTTTTGCTTCAACTGAATATATATTCTGTTCCAGCCTTTTACCTTTACTCTGTGTTAATCACTCTATTTCAAATGTGTTTCTTCTAAACAACAAACTATAGGATTCTAGTTTTTAATTCATTCTGCTATTCACTTCCATTTTATGGGAGAGTTCATCCCACTCACCTTCATAGTTATGAATACCAGCTTTGTATTTCCCTCCATCCTATTTTCTCCCCATTTATACATTTTTTTAATCTCTCCACCCTGTCCCTTCTCACCAGTATTTTGTTACTGACCATCCCCTCCTTCAACCTGCACCCTTTTATCACCCCTCTTCCCTTCTCAAACTCCTTTGTCCTACCATTTCTGCCTTCCCTTCTATTCAGGCCCTCTCTTTTCTTTCTCCTTTCTCCTCCCACTTCCTTATAGGATAAGATAAGTTTTTTATACCCAACTGAAGATGTGTTATTCCCTCTTTGAGCAAAATCTCATTAAATTTCAGACAGTGCTCATCATTCTCCTCCTTTCTTTCTCTCTACTCTAATAGATCTTTTAGGCCTCTTCAAGTGATCTAATTTATTCCACTTTACCTCTCCTCTCTTCTTCTCCCAGTATAATACTTTTTCTATCCTTTAATGTCATTTAAAAAAATCATTACATCAAATGTCATCTTATACCCACACTCTCTTTCTATGTATAACCCATCTAACTGTCCTTATAAAAGTTACAGTTCTCAAGAGTTATAATATCATCCTTCAACATAGGGATGTAAACAGTTTAACCTTTAAATAATGATTTTTTCCTTCCTGTTTACTTTTTATGCTTCTTTTGAGTCTCGTATTTGAAGACTGAAAGTATCCTACATCATTGAAGATCCATTTCCTCCCTTGAAAGATTATGTTCTGATAAACGTGGAAATATATTTAGAAGAATTGCACATGCTTAACCCATATTGGATCACTTGCTGTTTATAGGTGAGGGGTAGTGGGAAGAGAGAGAGAAACATTTGGAACACAGTGTTTTGCAAGGGTGAATATTGAAAACTATCTTTACTGGCAAGGGACTGGAAGTGAGTGTGTGCCCATAACTTGGAAATAGCTGAGTAAATTATGGTATATGAATGTAATGGAATATTATTGTTCTGTAAGAATAAGTTATAGTATATTAATGTAATGAAATATTATTGTTCTGTAAGAAATAACAAGCAGGCTAAGTTTAGAAAATCCTGGAAAGATTTACATGAACTGATGCTAAGTGAAGTGAGCAGAAACAAGAGAACGTTGTATACAACAGCAAGATTATGTGATGATCAATTCTGATGGATTTGGTTCTTTTCAACAAGAAGGTAATTCAGGCTAGTTCTAATAGATTTGTAATGAATAGAGATATATACATACAGAAATAGGATATGGAAATTGTTACAACATAGTATTGTGACTATGTTAGTCACGACCTGCATCAGAACATAGTATTTTCACTTTTTTTGTTGTTTGCTTGCTTTTTTTCTTTCTCACTTTTTAAATTTCATTTTTCTTGTGCAGCATGACAAATAATGTGGAAATACATTTATAATTGCAAATATTTAATCTATATTAAATTACTTGCTGTCTAGGGGAGGCAGTGGATGGAAGGGAGAGAAAAAATTTGGAACACAATGTTTTGCAAGGGAGGAAGAAAGAAAGAAAGGGAGGAGGAAGGAAGGAAGGAAAGAAGGAAAGAAGGAAGACAGTGTTCAATCTTGCTGGGTAGTTGATTCTTGGGTGTAATTCAAACTCCTTTGCCTTGAGGAATATGTTACAAGCCCTTCATTCCTTTATTTTAGAAGTTGCCAAATTCTGGGTAATCCTGACTGTGTCTCCTTCATTTTTAAATTGTTGGTTGGGGATTTGGGGGGGGGGCGGGTTTTTTGGTTGTTTTTTGTCCTGGACGCTTGTAATATTTTCTCCTTGACCTTATAGTTCTGAAATTTTGCTTTAATATTTTTTGGAGTTTTCCTTGTGAGGTCCCTTTCAGGAGATGATTGATGAATTCTTTCAGTGATTATTTTGCTCTATGATTCCAGTATATCAGGGAACATTTCTTGAATGATTTCTTGAAAAACATTGTCCAGGTTGTGGTTTTCAGGTGGTCCAGTAATTCTTAAATTGTCTTAAATTGCCCTTTCATTTCCCATGTTGGTTGTGTTTCCAATGAGGCATTTTACATTTTCTGTTTTTTCATTCTTTTAGGGTTTTTTTTGACCGATTCTTGATGTCTCATAGAATCATTAGTTCCATTTTCCCAGTTCTAATTTTTAATGTACAATTTTCTCCAACTAGTTTTTACACCTCCTTTTCCATTTGACTTATTCTACTTTTAAATATGTTGTTATCTTCAGTGGATTTTTTTTTTCATTTGGCCAATTGTATTTTTAAAAGAATTGTTTTCTTCATTCAATTTTTGAGCTTCCTTTTCCCAGCTGTTGACTCTCTCTTGTATACTTCTCATTTCTTTTCCCAATTTTTTCTTCTACCTCTCTTAGGTGACTTTTAAAATATTTTATGAGATCTTTCAAGAAGACTCTTTGGGCTTGACAACAATTCACATCCCTCTTTAAGCTTTCACATATAGGCATTTTGTCCTCTTCTGAGCTGGTGTTTTGGTCTTCCTTGTCACCTGTAACATATTCCTCAAGGCAAAGAAGTTTGGATTACAACCAAGAATCAACTACCCAGCAAAATTGAACACTCTGTCTTCCTTCTTTCCTTCCTTCCTTCCTTCTCCTTCTTTCCCTTTCTTTCTTCCTTCCTCCTTTGCAAAATATTGTGTTCCAAAATTTTTCCTTCCCTTCCATCCACTGCTTCCCCTAGACAGCAAGTAATCTAATATAGGTTAAATATTTGCAATTCTTCTAAACATATTTCCATGTTTCTCATGCTGCACAAGAAAAATGAAATTTAAAAAGTGACATTCAGTGGTCAAGGTTCTTTTTTTTGTTTCTGGCTCATTTTCTTTCTTTTTTTTTTCTATTCCATGACTGTTAAAGTCAAGCTTTGCTCCTGGGGCACCGGGGGTGCTATCCCAAGTTTCTTGTGTAGCTTTGAGCTTTGGCTTTCAATACAGGGTCATTGTGTTTGATGACTTGCTCATAATGATGTAAATATACCAATTTAGTCCTGCTTGCTGTTTCCTGGTTTTCCAAGCTGGTAATTTGCCTTCTACACTTGGACTGGAGGCTGCCCCACTTCTCTGCTGTGCTACTGTTCTATTGAGCCAGATGTCAACTATGGATCCATGCTATGATTAAAATTCTCATGCTGGGTTTTCAGAACACTGTTTGAGCTGGATTGCATTCCCCTTTTACCCAAGGGAGAGATTGACCTTTCCTAATGACTTTTCGAGTTATCTTGAGTTGTAAAGTTGCTTAGTTCCATTTCTTCATAGGCTGTCTTTCCAAAATCTGTTCAAAGATTTGGTTGCATTATTGTCTTTGAGGGAAACTGGAAGAGCTCAAGCAACTTCCTGGTTTCACTCCACCATCTGAGCTGTGCTGAGTAGGGAGATTTGAACTGAACTTTAGCTCAAATCCTGGCTGTGCTACTTATAGGCTACATAACTCTCTTAGCTTGTTTCTTTGTCTATAAAACAGGTGACAGTACCTCACAAAGTTGTGAGCATCAATGAGATGACATATGTCAAGCACTTTCCAATACTTAAAATGCTATATAAATGCTAGAAATGATTATTCATCAGATTGTAAAATATCAAAAAATTGGGAGGGAATTTATTTCCATTTGGTCTGGAAGCCTGGTCCCCATTAGGAAAATAATGGACTCTAAAAAATAAATTGATGTATAGAAAATAAGATATATTTCAATGTCCTGGAAATTCACCTAACTTAAACTCCATTAAAACCCATATTCTATAATCAAGGCAAGATAATCCTAAATAACTTGCTCACAGTCACACAACCAGTATATTTTAGAGGTGAGTCATAGGTTTGTCAAAAGTATATTTTATACCCAATGTGATTTTTTTTCATTATGAAGAATTAAAGAGTATCTGTCAAAAACCTTGCAAAACTAAAATTTTATTTAAAAAATTATGTCAGCAAAAAAGGAGAACATTGCATTTTAAAAACTTTTTTGTTTTCTTTTAATATGAAAAAATTCATTAGACTTATTGCATAAGCCAACAAATTTGTTACTTTGCCACAAGTAATTTGCCTCAGCTTTACTTTTATAGATAAATTATGATCTATACAGGTAGAATGATTACAAAACTCAATTTTCAGTACTAACAAAGTCAGAGATCCTTTTAGTATTTGAATCAATGTGAATTATCTTTAAGAAACATAAGAATAATAGAAAAATGATTTCTAGTCCCCTTCATCCAGCTAAATGATTGCATGACTTTGGAAAGGCAATTTTCTCTAGCTGCCTCAATTTCCCCCACCCTGAAACATGAGGGAGTTGGAGTATGTGATTTCTAGGATCCTTTCCTGCACTACAGCTCAGAACAGTGTTTCATTTTTCTTTGATTTAATAATCATAAAACTAATGGTAAACATAGATTTATATAGGTTAAATGAATGTTTTAGGGAAATGATGTAACTAAGGGGCATCCAGGGTTGAGAGAAACAGGAATGTTAGCACTGGGCTATATTGCTATAATTAAGGCTGTGATGACACTCTAATTATAAATACCCATTCAGAAGTCCTGGAACTCAGTCAAAAAGGAAGAAAAAGCTTCCTAAACTGCTACCTGGCATATGGCATTAGTCTCAAGAACATAACACTTCTGGCAACATTGGAAACATTTTATTCAGTCCATTTGTTGAATGTGGAGAAACCTTGAAGCTCTGGCCCTGGTTTTGGACACTGTTGGCACAACTCACCACAGGAGCATCAAAGGATTTGTATTAGTCCATGGTATAATTGATTACCTTCAAAATCATGTACAATTTGTCATCTGGGAGTTAAAGAGAAGACAAACAATTCACTGGAACTTGTATATTTAAATATCTCTCCAATCAGAGTCATTCACATTTCTCAGGTAAACAGGGACTTTAAAGCTGTAATAATTTTAAGAAATTCTATTCAGTTCATCCAAAGTAAATAGACAAAATAAAGAAGTCCATGCCATACAAAAGGCAGTTTTTCATAGCAGAGTCCTCTATTTGGATTCAGACAGGCAGTTGCCTAGCATTAATAGGTACTCTCAATTTCTAGTTCTAATACTAATTAGGTTTTTAGTTTTGGTTTTGGTTTTTTTTTTTGGCAACTAGGGGCAAATCACTTTTTTTTTTTGTTAAAGCTTTTTGTTTGAAAAACATATGTATAGGTCATTTTTCAACACTGACTCTTGCAAAGCTTTCTGTTACAAATTTTTCCCTCCTACCCCCTCATCTCCTCCCCTAGAGAGCAGGAAGTCTAATACATATTAATTATGTTAAAATATTTGACAGATTGAATATGTGTATAAATATTTATACAGTTATCTTGCTGTATAGGAAAGGAAAAAAAACCTGAGAAGGAAAATATAATGCAAGCAAACATCAATAGAGAATGTGAAAATGCTATGTTGGGGTCCAGATTCAGATCCCACAGGACTCTCCCTGGGTGTATATGGCTTTGTTCATCACAGAGCAGCTGGAACTGGTTTGAAACATCTCATTGTTGGAGAGAACCATGTCCATCAGAATAGATCATCATATAGCATTGTTGTTGCTGTGTACAATGATCTCCTGGTTCTGCTGATTTCACTCAGCATCAGTTCATAAAAGTCTCTTGCAGGCCTCTCTGAAATCATCCTGCTGGTCGTTTCTTACAGAGCAATAATATTCCATAACATTCATATACATAATTTATTCAGCCATTCTCCAATAGATGGACATCCATTCAGTCTCCAGTTTCTAGCCACTACAAAAAGGGCTGCCACAAACATTTTTGTACGTATGGCTCCCTTTCCTTCCTTTAAGATCTCTTTGGGATATAGGCCCAATAGAAACACTTCTGGGTCAAAGGGTATACACAGTTTGATTACTCTTTGAGCATAGTTCCAAACTGCTCTTCAGAATGGTTGGATCCGTTGTTACACCAATAATGTATCAATGTCCCAGTTTTCCCACATCCCCTCCAACATTCATCATTTTCTTTTCCTGTCATTTTAGCCAATATGACAGGTGTGTAGAGATATGTCAGAGTTGTCTTAATTTTCATTTCTCTGATCAATAGTGATTTGGAGCACTTTTTCATATGACTAGAAATAGTTTTAATTTCATCATCTGAAAATTGTCTGTTCATATCCTTTGACCATTTATCGATTGGAGAGTGGCTTGAATTCTTATAAATATGAGACAATTCTCTATATAGCAAATCACTTCTTTGCTACTCAGTTTTTGAATCTGAAATATGAGGACAGGAGTAGATCTGTATAACCACCTTGCAATGTTATTGTGACCCTCTCCTTGACTCAGAGATCCAACCAACTGCTTAAAGACAAAATGGTCATAGCAGCAATTTTTGTGGTCATAAGGAATTAGAAACAAAATAGTTGACCATCAAGTGGGGGATGACTAAATAAATTACTTGAATGTAATTGGATATTACTATTAATATATAGAATTTTAAATATGAAGATTCAGAGAAGAAAAGGGAAACAAATCAAATGTTACAGAGTAAACACAATCTGGAAAACAATACACAGAATGACAACAACATTGTAAATAGAAATAACAACAAAAATGAATGCTGGGTAATTATAATGACCAAACTTGACCCTGGAGGAGATTTTTAAAAATTATCACTTTTTCATTGCTGTAGAATATATTCTATATATTGTCAGACTCAGCTGATGGGTTAGTTTGTGCTCAACTGTTTTTTTTTCTTACTTTTTAAATACTTTTGTTACAGGGGATGGTTCCCTAAGTAGGAGAGAGAGGATAGTATATTTGGAAATGAATATTATATAAAAAGCAAAAGCTATTAATAAAAAGGAGACATATTTTTTTTTTAATTTTTATTTTATTTGAATAACATATGTGTGGGTAATTCCTCAACAATAACCCTTACATAGTTTTCCGCCACAAATTTTTCCCCCCAACTCCCCACCCCTCCCCCTAGATGGCAGGATATCCACTACATGTTAATCACGTTAAAATATTGGCAAATCGAATATATGTATACATACTTCCAAACTTATCATTGGTGTGCAAGAAAAATCTTATCCACACGAACGATATATCAGATAAAGGAAACACAATGTAAGCAAACATCAATCAAGGAGTATGAGAATGTTATGTTGTGGTCCACATTTCACATCCCTCTCTCTGGGTGTATATGGCTCTCTTCAGTGAACAATTGGAGGTGGTTTGAAACATTTCATTGTTGAAGAGAGCCATGTCCATCAGAATTGATCGTCATATAGTACTGTTGTTGCTGTGTATAATGATCTCCTGGTTCTGCTCATTTCACTCAGCATCAGTTCATGTAAGTCTCTCCAGGCCTCTCTGAAATCGTCTTGCTGGTCATTTCTTACAGAACAATAATATTCCATAACATTCATATACCATAATTTATTCAGCCATTCTCCAATTGAAGGGCATCTATTCAATTTCCAGTTTCTAGCCACTACAAAAAGGGCTGCCACAAACATTCTTGCACATGTGGGGCCTTTTCCTTCCTTTATGATTTCTTTGGGATATAAGCCCAATAGAAATGCTGCTGGGTCAAAGGGTATGCACAGTTTGATAACTTTTTGAGCATAGCTAAAGGAGACATATTTTTAAAAAAATAGCACTTGGTTACTATGTGACTTTCAATACAATATCTTGCCCAGAACTTCCAATCAGTTCTTAGAAATTTCCATATGATGTCAATGTGGTACAAACTCTTTTTCCTCTTCTTTCCAGCTCCCCTTCTGTACTATCTTCCTCCATTAAGCTGTAACCTCACTGAAGGCAAGGAATGCTTTGCTTGTTTGCATTTATCACCCAAACACTTAGCATAGTGCTCTGCACATCATGCTTAATAAGTGTTTTAGCTTTTTATCTTTTCTGTTTGTTTAATGTACACAAAATACTTTATGAATGTTAGCTATCATTATCATGAATTTCACAGATCACCAACTTTGAGCCTGGTTGGAAATAATACCATACCACCTATGCTGCTAGACTGTTGGAAAAGAAAAAGGCAGACCCAGAGGCTTGTCATAGAACAATATTTACACCAAGGGACTTTAGTGTGGTTTTTCTCCCTCCTTGATGATTAAATGAGGAAAGAATTAGGACTTAAAAAATATATAAGCTCAGGAGAACAGGTTAATATTGAACTGTCAAAGATAATGGCATTTGTCCCAGACAGCTAATTAAAATCATCTGCTAAAGAAAACAAGCCTGCATGTTCCTGCCTGGGCTGATGCTGTCTGTTTAATCCTTAAAGTGCAGGACATCACTAATGAAATGAAGGCTTCATCTTCCTGAGGCACTGCTTTTCATCAAGGACCAAATCAATGACCTTCTCCTGAGACCTCACCTAGCACCATGTTTCCCACCGCTCTGATATAAAATTGACATTGTGTATTATCACTATCAAGGGCTTTCATGTTTTTAGTTTTCTAATGATAACTGTTGAAATTTATATAGGTCTAAAAGGTGCTTTACATGCATTATAGTGCAAGGTGTCTTACATACATTATAGGATTATAGATTTAGACCTGGAAGTTACCTTATAGTAACTCATCTACCTTTTACCAAATGGGAGATTGAGGCCTAGAGAAATGAAGTGATTTAGCAAAGATCACTCAAGGAAGCAAAAAGGGGAAAAAAGATTTGAATGCAGATATTCAAACCCCAAATTCACTATTCTTACATATTTTCCATGATTTGCAAGTTGGAAAAAATTTTTTAGAGGTTAGTACTATAAGTATTCATATTATAAAATACTCATTTTACAAATGAGAAATTTGAGACTCAGGAAACTTAAGTACTTTATTCAGTCACACAATTAAGGAAGTATCAGAAGGAGAGAGAATTCAAAACCTGACTCCAGGAGTTGGGTCCTCTTCCCTATACCTTCCCTGCCCTACTTAATAATAAGCTTCCCAAGGACAGAAACAAAATCTTATCTCAGCACTGCTTTTCCTTTGCACTAAGCACAGTACAAATGTTTTGACAAATGTTTTTTTGTTGTTGTTGTCTATCTTTTGGGATCAGAATAGTTGGATCCAAAGCCCAGTTCTGAAGCTTAAGCCAGTCATTTAAAATCTAAAACTGAGTTTCTGCATCTGTAAAATGAGAATAAAAATACCTCAAGTATTTCTCTTAGCCATTTGTGAGTAATAAATGAGATCATATTTCCAGTAGAATATTAACTTCTTGAAGGTAGGGCTAGGGAGTTGATAATTTGGTGTTTGGGGATTTATATCTTTTTACCCTAACACAGAGGTTACCTGGTACATAACAGGAATTTTTATAAATGCTAGGCATTTTGCAAGTCTTAAAGCCTATGAGAACATTAACTATTAATGTGTTTTTTCATCTAAATCCTACTAACTTTCCTCTTCCAAAAAGAATATTTCTAAGTGTTGAATTCAAAGAATTGATACTAACTGTGTGACCCTGGTCAGATCACATGAAATAGAAGTAATGAGGCCTTTAGAATCGGTCTCTTCCCTCTTTCTCCCATCCCCACATTTTCTTCTTCTTTTTAAGCCTTTTTTTAGTGCTAGGATCTCCAAGCCTCAGCTTCAATTGCTTTACCTATAAAATGGGGATAATAATGGGATCCCTCTCAAGAGAGTCTCTTATGATTCAAATGAGTTAAAATATTAAAAATACCTTGCAAATCTTAAAAATCCTACATAAATCCTAGTTATCATTGTTATTGCTGTTATTCAGGTGATAAAATATATAAAAGATGATTTAAATTAAAAAAAAACTTAACCTTAATTAAATTGCTTGATGTAGACTTGGAGACCCTAACACTATAAAAAATACTAAAAAAAATAAAGAAAATGTGGGCATGGGAGATAGAGGGAAGAGGCAGTGAGTTTGATGGCTTCATTACTCTTGTTTCAATAACTACAGTGTCAGTAATGGGAACTCCTGACTTCTAAGCCCAGACTTAACCTGCCCCCTTGGAATTCTTCAGGAGCAAAACAGAGCACTGAGGAAATGTAACCTATTACTGAGCCACAGTCAGTAGCTGTGCGTTTTGGTTTTTTTTTTTTTTTTTTACTAGTCTTCCTCAGGAAAAAGAAGGAGAGATGATCTCAAAAGAAAAGAACTTTTATTTGTCTCTGCATCAGAAGTGATACTCTTTCTGACTAAGATTCAGTGACCTAGGAAGAATTAGTTGTTCCCCCAGGCCAGGTCAGGTGAGGTAAAGTGTGATGGAGTTACAGCTCCTTCCTTTCTAATGTTTCTCTGTGTGATCAATTGAAGTTGACTTGTTGGGAAACCTTTATGCAATGAGTTCCATTTAGGGTCAAAAAGACATAATCAGAGAGACCAATTTTGATCATATCCTTCTGGATAGGCTGGCTTGCCTAGTGGATTTTACACCATGATGAAGATTATCCCCCTATAGGAGGTAAAGAAGCAAAACATTCTCCTGGCTTAAGAGATACCAGAAGGCTGGGGGAGAGGAAGGGAGGAGATGGAGGAGAAGAATGTATTTTGTGGAGGAGGTGTGATGTGTGTATGTGCATATGTATACCCCTTCTCATACAGGACTGTCATTACAACTGTAGGACAAGTTGTTGTCTGGGGAATTTTTTCTGCTAACGAGCTTTGTCTATTGTATAGCAATTAAAGTTGACAGGAACTTCCGAGGTCATCTAGTCCAGTGATTTCATTTTACAGTGAGCATTTATTAAAAACCTCCAAAATTAACATTTATTTAGCAGGCATTTTGCATATTCCTAAATATATAACATGTTGTCTCCTCCAATAGGGACTTCTCAAGCTGGGGCCTATGAACTTGTTTTTAAAAAAAAAAAATTCAGAAAACTTTTTAGCTGCAGGTGGCAGCTAGGTGGCACTATGGATGGAGCATATGGGTTAGAAGTTGAGTTCAAATATAACATCAGACACATTAGCTATGTGACCCTGAACAAATTACTTAACTATTCAGTGTCTTGATTTTGTAATGTGTAAAATGCAAATAATAATATCATCTATTTCCCAGGATAGATTGTGAGGATTAAAAAATATTTTTATAAACTTCAAAGGAATATATAAATACTAGGTATTATTAGTAGCCATAGAAATATAATTGGTTACTTTTGTAATCATATATGTGTTATTTTATATATTTAAAGTATTATGGTGAGAAAGGATCCATGGAGTTCACTAGACAACAAAAGGAATTAATGACTCAAAAAAGTTAAGGATCACTGCCATTAATAGAATGTAAACTTCTTGAGAGCAGAGATAGTCTCTTTCTTTGAATTTGTAATCCCGATGTCTAGCACAGTGCTTGGCATATAGTAGGAACTTAATAAATTCTTGGTGATTGATTAATATAGAGTGCTATTACTTTTGTTAGTAGTGAATTGTTTTCAATTACTAGAGCATGCAGAATTAAATGGTTTTCATTTTAAAAATCTAGAGTGTTTCTCTGGCAACCCACCAACTCAAATGATTCAAAATTAAGAGTTCAAAGGAATGCATATGATTTGCTATGGGAAAATTTCCCCCAGGTTACTTTCATACAATTGTTTAGGCTATTGGAATGTACTTAAAAGATCAATGGCTTTAGAATAAGAAAAACTGGGCCAAGGCCCTTACAAACTACATGACCCTAAGATGAACAGTTTGATATAGTGAAGAGAGTATTGGGTTTGGAATCAGGTCAAGTCTGAGTCTCAGTTATGCTACCTACCAGCTCTATTACCTGGGGTAAGGCATCTCTTTAAGGCTTCAGTTTCCTGATCTATAAAATGAAGGGGTTATAGTAATAATATCTAGCATTTATATGATATTTCAAAGTTTACAAAGTGCTTTACATAAATTATTTCACTTTATCTTCACAAAAACCTTGCTGTTGCAATTGTTATTATCTCTATTTTACAGATGAAAAAGCTGAGTTTGAGAGAGATTATATGATTTGCCTAGGATCCCACACCTAATAAGTAACTGACACAGGATTCAAATTCAAGTCTTCCTAACTTCAAATCTAGTTCTGTACACATTGTCCTACCTGGCAGCAGAGGAATATACACTCTAAAATTTCTTCTAGTTCTACAGCACATGTGTTGTGAAGTTATTTTCTCTCTGTGAGCCTCAGGGTCCTCATCTGCCATTTGCACTACCTACCTCATGGATTTGTTGTGACTAAAGTACTTTTTAAGTCTTAAGTGCTATAGAAGTGTGCCATCATAACTATATATATAGATGCACATACTGTTGTGTTTGAAGGCAGTTAGTGAGCTATGGTGGAAAGAATGCTGGATTAAAAATCCATACGCTCTTAATCCTGGTTCTGTCACTTAATAGTAATGTGATATTAAGCAATCACTTCTTCCTCTTTACTACTTAATCTAGCCCTAACCTCTCTTCTGGTCTCTATCTTGACATCTCCAAATAGTTTAGTAGACATCTTAACTGGATGTTTCATAAACATCTCAAATTTAACACATCGAAAAACAAAGTCATTGTCTTTCTCCCTAAAATCTCTTCTCTTTTCTACTTCCATATTACTGTCAAGGGTGCCACCATTCACCCAACCACTCACAACAGAGGTCATCCTCAGCTCCTCACTCTCTCATTCCACCCCATATGCAATCTATCCTGTCAATTGTACCTTCATAACATTTCTCAGATATTCCCTTCTCTCCTCTGATAAGGTTATATAAGCCTTGTACAGACTCTCATTGCCTCACACCTGCAACAACCCACTGGTTGGTCTCACTGCCACAACTTTCTTCCCATCTAATCCATCCTTCATTTTTGTTGCTCTTGTCATTCAATTTGTGTCCAAAAGTATGAATTGTTGAATGGTTGCTATGTATATCACAACCATATCCTTTTTAAGCCATTGAAAAGTCATGTAGATTATATAATTTAAGATACTATTTTCTTTTTTTTAAGACTTTGATTATAGGTCCTCATAGACTTTTCTGAAGCCCTAGATGAAAAGTCAAAGAGAAAGATTTTCTGGGTAATTAATAATCAATTTATTAACTGGGCTAACAAATAATCAATAATTTGATAATCAGTGGTATCCCTTAGTAACCAAAGACAAAACCCTGGAAATCTCTGAATACTTAAATACTGTTGAAAAGGAGGTATCCCTGCGAGAAGAAAATCAGTCCTGACTGGTGAACAATTAATGAGTGGTAGACATATTTCTGAGGAGGTGGACTTAAAGTCTTCAGCTCCTCCTGTTGAGAATTTGACTTGATCATGAGATCAAGATTGCCTGCAACAATCTGGACAAAGGAATCCATTTCTACCCAGACCACTCTGGTTAGTTTTTTCCTTCCTAAATTGGGTTGCCCTAAATTATAATATAAAGTCTAAAAATGTATAGACATTTTTTAACTACAAGAATTCATCTAGATTAAATTCTATTTGACAGGTCTTCATCTTAGGTGGGGTCCCACCTAAGATCACAGATCATGTACCTGGAGGATTTAGGCAATCTCATCTATCAGCAATATCCTTCAGAGACTGACTGGCTGTCTAGTCCCTGAATAAGAAAATAAAAGAAGAAAAACCCAATCCTAATTGGTTATTAATGTAATATAAAATATCAATTTTTCTAAACCCTAAGCAGATTTGAACTCATGAAAATGGTTCTTCCTAATTCTAGGTCCAGCATTTTGAAAAGAGGCAAATTTAGCCTTTATGTGAGGAAAAATCTCCTAATCTGGCTGTATCAAAGTCTTCAAACAGTAGGAGGATGACCATATTTTAACTAGATGCCCATAAAAATCTTGCCTACTCCTGAAATTCTTTAAAACTGTGAATTATGTGATAAGCAAAGTCTGGCTGTAGACAAGACTGAGATGTAACCTGGGCAGAGAATAACAGTGCTAGGGCAGGTTAAAAGTTTCAGGATTAATTAGCCAGAAAATAAGTTGTTCATCATTTTCCCCTTAATCCTGACCCTTATACTAGCTTTTCTTTTTCTGTTGACAGCACCATGAGCCTCCCAGCCACTCAATTAAAACCTCAAAATCACCCTTGACCTTTTCTTTATTCTCATACTCCACAACCAGTCAGTTGCTTAACCCAATAAAATCTATTTCTGCAATATGTCTCACTGTCATTATCTCACTATCTTCCTCACTACCACTTTGTGGATCATCTTATACCCTACTAACTGATCTCCCTATTTTTCATCTCCAGTCCCTCTTATAAATCAGTGTTCTTAAAGCATAGTGCCATGTCACTTCCCTGCTCAAATTTATTCAATGCTTCCCCATTGCTGGTAGAAAAAAATATAAATTATTTAACCTGTCCCTTAAAGACTTTCTACTATCACTGGGCTCTTTTCAACAATAGGGTGATTCAAAGCAGTTCCACTAGACTTGTGATGGAAAGTGCCATCCTCAGCCAGAAAGAGAACTTTGGAAACTAAATGTTGATGAAAGCATAGTATTGTCACCTTTTTGTTGTTTGTTTGCTTGTTTTTTTTTTCCTTTCTTGTGTTTTTCCCCTTCTGATCTGATTTTTCTTGCACAACATGATGAATATGGAAATATGTTTAGAAGAACTGCTCATGTTTAACCTGTATCATACTGCTTGCTGTCTTGGATAGGTAGAGGGAGGGAGAGAGGAAGAAAAAAATTGGAACACAAGGTTTTGCAAGGGTTAATGTTGAAAACTATCTTTGCATGTATTTAGAAAAATAAAATAATACTTTAAAAAATAACCTCCACTCTTTGTCTCTGACCTCTTTTTTCAGTCTTATTTCATACTATTCTCCCTTCATGTAGTTTGTATGCCAGATAAACCAGACTGTAAGCTATTCCTCAATCTCATCCCTCTCCCTTCTCCAAATATTTATATGTTGAAGTTCATACTCAGAACTGTAATTTATACCTTCATTTCTTCCTGTTTAAGTTTTCTCTTCTTTCAAGGCCTCACTCTAGTGTTATATAACCTATGAAAAATTCCCTGAATCCACCAGCTAAAATGATCTTTTCATCTTCAAATATCCTGAGAACAATTTGTCTAAGACTTTACTTTACCCCATTCATACTGTACCTGGTATTAAAATTATTTCTATCAACCACATACACCCACTCCCCAACTCAATCTCCTTCTCTTATAGGCTATCACAAATCCTTAGTCTTTTGTGTGTGTCTTTCACCTCTTTGGCAATATGGTGAAGCTTATGGACCTCTTCTTAAAATAATGTTTTAAATGTTTTTTAAATGGGATAAAATGAAATATAAAGGATAACAAAGGAACCAATTTATATTGAAACATAATTATCAAAGTATTTTAATATGAACATCAGGTTGGGAAACCCTATATTAGACTGTATGTTCCTCGAGGACAGAGATTCTGTCATTTTTTCATCTTTTTATGCTCAGTTGCTAATGCAGTGATTTTTACATAATAGGCATTTAATGTGTGTAGAATGGAATGGAGTGGAGACAATGACTACATAATTATTTCAAGGAACTAATAACTATCTATTCTTCATTTCAACATAGCTAAAAAGAAATAGATTTTTATCTGAAGTAGGAAAGAGTCATTTATATGACTCTTATTTAACAAAAGGTTGGTTTGGGGGAATAAATACCCAGACTAAGTAGTGATCAATGTGGTATGATTTGCAAGGCACCAGAAACACTCACATGACTAAAAACATTTACTTCACATGTTTGGCATGCTATAGAAATTCCTATATTAGAAATTAATTGATCTGGTTTAAAATATTTCTATTTTAAAATACCAATTTGGAAAGAGTCATCATTTGGAACAAATAACTCAGTGGGGATTAGTTGACTGGATTATTTTTCAACAAGAAAATAGATAAATTTTAATCATCCAGTGGAACAAAAAAGACTCAGATTACGTGGAGACCCAGAGAAAGCAAAGATCAGTAAAAGGTATGGGTAGCCAGAGTGTTAAGGGATTATTCAGCAGTACAGCATGATTGTAATGAGTTGTGAATTTGTAATAAAAAAATTTGAGCTTGGATCTTCGCTATAGACATATCAATCTCTGTGACTTTGGGCAGATCCTTTCAAATCTATAAAACTCATTTCCCTCATCAGTAAAATGGGAATAATGATATCTAATCCTAATAATAATAATAAATATATACAAGTATTATATATGTAATATATATTTTATATATAATAAATAAATAATAAATAAAACCTAATTCTAAGGTACCATGTAACTACGAAGCGCAACATAGGCAACTATGTGGCATAATGGGTGAAATGTTAAACTAAGAAGAACTGAGTTCAAATTTGTTTGTTCTTTGATACTAAATTTTTAACCCTAGATACATTATTTTATCTCTTCCTGCCTCAGCTTCCTCATTTGTGAAGTAATGATAAGAATAACATCTATCTCTCTGAGTTATAAGAATAAATTAAACATAATATTTGTTAAGGGTCTTGCAAACCTGAAAGCACCAGATGAATGCTATTATTATTTTTATTATTACATCCTAATATTTATCCTGTTACATCCTACCTCACATTTCTTTCTCTAGGAATGGTGACTTAAGAGTCAGCTCTTTCATTTTTACTCGAGTTGAATAGGTCACAAAACTAGAGTCTTCAGAATTCAGTTGTAGTTCCAATAATGAATGGTTAGTATGTAAATTCCATCTATGTGGTATTTACCAACCAGGTAAATCCAGGGCTAGTTTGGTGATGCAGTGGATGGCACAACAGATCTTGGAGTCAGGAAAACTTGAATTCAAATGTGACCTGAGAAACTATAAGTTTGACTCTGGGCAAATTACTTAACCCTGTTTGCCTCACTTCCTTATCTGTAAAATGAGCTGGAGAAGAAGATGGCAAACCATTCTAGTATCTCAGCCAAGAAAACCCCAAATGGGATCACAAAGAGTTGGACATGACTTTATAATTCCTTTTTTACTTGACACAGATCTTCCCTTCTACCATCTGTTCTTTGAAGTGTAAATCATTATCTTCCCCTTCTTCTTTCTGTAGAATTCTTTTATATCCATCATGCCTAAGTAACCAAAAGCTATATAATGTTACAAACAGTACTTACTTTTCAGGACTCACTATTTGTTTGTTTAATATGCTGAGTCTATGCTCTGAGATTAACAAACTGTTTTTATTCATATTTCAGCATCATTGACGGTTGTGGATATCAATTGATCCTTGAACAATTTCTCTCTCAGTTGATGCCATACAGATGGAAGGCTCTTGCCTATGTTAGCTCATAGTTAGAAGGTGGCTGTAGTCCTGAGGTATTCTGTGAATTAGTTCTGGAACATGATAAACTTGAACTCTAGACTCACATAGTGCTGGAAGGTATCTTAGAATTATTAAAATACGACTTTCTCATTTTACAGATGAGAAAATTGAATCCCTGGGAGGCTACGTGACTTACCCAGAACCATACAACTATTAAGAATCCAAAACAAGTTTCGAATACAGGTCTTTTTGACTCCCAAGTCCAGGACTTTATTCATCATACAATACTACCTTTAGTAAATTATGTATTAGTACTTTATTTTTATGATTTGAATATTTAAAATGTGGCCATTTAGTGTTCCAGATGATTTATGTGATTACCTTCCTTGTTATGAAATACATTGTAATTATTCACCCACATCAGTGAATGAAGAAACATTTTTTAAGAATCTATTATGTGCCAGGCACTGTTCTAAGCTCTGGAGATACAAAGAAATTACAGTCCCTGCCCTCAAAAAACCCCATATTCTAATGGAAGAGACAATATGGAAGCAGCTATGTACAAAGAAGATATATACAGTGTAAATGGAAGAAAATCTCAAAGGGCAGGAATCAGACCTAAACTCAAAATATATTCCTTTAAAATACCAAACTGTCCCTATCAATCATTATCACTATGATCTTACATACCACTGGGTGCAGGTCAATGGTTTCAATTTCTATTGCTTCATTCCCACTGTCTATTTCCCATATATACTCTGATAATAATGATCATGCTGTTTTCAGTGCATGAGATGTTCCCACAATTCCTTGCTATAAAGAGTGTTCCAGGGGAATTTCTTCTCTTCAAGGAGCCACTGTTCCTTCTTCTACCTCCCTCTTCACCATTCTTCCTATTATATTGACACAAATAGAAGCAAAAGAGGAGAAACAAAGAGAATATATGGGCAGGAAGAAAAACTTTGCATAACACTTTATTTTGCCTCTTACTAAACATTTTAGTTTGCACATACTATGTCAAATTGTATATAACAGTTAATCCTTATTTGTGTCTTATTGCTCCTATTTTCAGAGATCTCTAAACTGTATACCTCTTAGAAAAAAGGATCTACACACAGTAAGCACTTAATAAATTTTATTGAATACATAGTTGAATGAATAAATGGTTTCATGCACATGTGGATGAATGAACCATGTCGAAATTGGACTTGCCCTAATTTACATTTTTTTGCCTAAGGCTGAGTCCCTGAAAAAGGTCATGAAAAGTCATTTTGGCAGCATTATACAACAGGAGCTGATCACTCTGGATGCCCTCTCTGCAATCCTCAGAGGAGGCTGGGACAAATGAAAGGCCATCTACATTCCTTTCCAATCTGATTATGCTGTGATCGATCAGTTGAATGTTACATAATCAAAATTCCTTTGCTGTCCTCTCTGCTGGAAATGCAGGAACTGATTCTTTCCATGATAATGTAAAACTGATTAAGAGCCCCACAAAATTCAGCATCCCAGCCAATCAGAACCAAACTGCACTATTTGCATCCAGCCCAGCATAATGGCATCAGCAAATCATATGCCAAATGGATAATTGCTTTATTGTGTATGAAATAATTGGTAAATTTTTAAAGTCCCAGTTAGGTCAAGGGGAATGGCAACTCTATAGTTAGCCATGCATATTCCAAATGAGAATTGATTTCAGCATGGTTAAAATTGTTCCAATCCTGACATTTAAGTTGAGAGAGAAATCTTACCTGTGATCATAAATGGAAAAGTATTGTTCAACCCCAATTACAGGCATGCTTCTCAAAAAACATCAAAGGAGAAATTATCTCATAATTCTTACGTGCACACACAAACACATACCTATATATATGCATATATATATGTCTATGTATATCATTTATCAGTCCAGTATTTGGATTTAAAATAAATTTCCATAGTAGCACAATGTTGTACATGATGACTAAGCTCCCAAGCCAGACTAATTGACCAATAATTCAGCTGAAATATAGTAACCCTAATTAAATATTTGTTTTTTTATTTTATTTTATTTGCATAACATATGTGTGGGTAATTCTTCAACATTAACCCTTACATAGTTTTCTCTTACAAATTTTTCCCCCCAACTCCCCACCCCTCCCCTAGATGGCAGGATATCCACTACATGTTAATTATGTTAAAATACTTGACAAATCGAATATATGTATACATATTTCCACACTTATTGTTGTGCAAGAAAAATCTTATCTACACAAAAGACATATCAGATAAAGAAAACACAATGTAAGCAAACATCAATCAAGAGTATGAGAAGATTATGTTGTGGTCTACATTTCACATCCCTCTCTCTGGGTGTATATGGTTTTCTTCAGTGAACAATTGGAAATAGTTTGAAACATTTCATTGTTGAAGGGAGCTATGTCCATCAGAATTGATCGTCATATAGTATTGTTGTTGCCGTGTATAATGATCTCCTGGTTCTGCTCATTTCACACAGCATCAGTTCATGCAAGTCTCTCCAGGCCTCTCTGAAATCGTCCTGCTGGTCATTTCTTACAGAGCAATAATACTCCATAATATTCATATACCATAATTTATTCAGCCATTCTCCAATTGAAGGGCATCTATTCAGTTTCCAGTTTCTAGCCACTACAAAAAGGGCTGCCACAAACATTCTTGCACATGTGGGGCCCTTTCCTTCCTTTATGATTTCTTTGGGATATAAGCCCAATAGAAATGCTGCTTTGTCAAAGGGTATGCACAGTTTGATAACTTTTTGACCATAGCTCCAAATTGTTCTCCAGAATGGCTGTATCCATTCACAGCTCCACCAACAATGCATCAGTGTCCCAGCCCTCCCACATCCCCTCCAACATTCATCATTAACTTTTCCTGTCATTTTAGCCAATCTGACAGGTGTGTAGTGGTACCTCAAGGTTGTCTTGATTTGCATTTCTCTGATCAATAGTGATTTGGAGCACCTTTTCATATGACTATAAATAGTTTTAATTTCATACTCTGAAAATTGTCTGTTCATATCCTTTGACCATTTATCGATTGGAGAATGGCTTGAATTCTTATAAATATGAGACAATTCTCTATATATCTTAGAGATGAGACCTGTATCAGAACCCTTAAATGTAAAGATGATTTCCCAATTTATTGCTTCCCTCCTAATCTTGACTGCATTGATTTTGTTTGTACAAAAACTTTTTAACTTAATATAGTCAAAGTTATCTATCTGGTTTTCAATTAAGAGTTCCAGTTCTTCTTTGGACATAAATTTATTCCATCTCCATAGGTCTGAGAGGTAAACTATATTACATTCCTCTAACTTACTTATAGTATCACTCTTTATATCCAGATCATGAACCCATTTAGATCTTATCTTGGTATGTGGTGTTAGATGTGGGTCAATCCCTAATTTCTTCCACACTAGTTTCCAATTTTCCCAGCAGTTTTTGTCAAATAGTGAGTACTTATCCCAGAAGCTGGGGTCTTTGGGTTTATCAAAGACTATATTGCTATAGTTATTGCCTACTTTGTCCTGTGATTCTATCCTATGCCACTGATCAACTACTCTATTTCTTAGCCAGTACCAAATGGTTTTGATGACCGCTGCTTTATAATATAGTTTTAGATCTGGTACAGCAAGTCCACCATCGGCCTTTTTTTCATTAATTCTCTTGAAACTCTTGACCTTTTGTTCTTCCAAATGAATTTTGCTACTATTTTTTTCTAGATCTGTAAAATAATTTCTTGGGAGTTTGATTGGTATGGCACTAAATAAGTAAGTTAGTTTGGGTAGTATTGTCATTTTTATTATGTTCGCTCGGCCTACCCATGAACATTTTATGTTTTTCCAATTGATTAGGTCTGATTTTATTTGTGTGAAAAGTGTTTTGTAGTTTAGTTCATATAGTTCCTGACTTTCCCTTGGCAGATAAATTCCCAAATATTTTATACTATCAACAGTTATTTTGAATGGGATTTCTTTTTGTATCTCTTGCTGCTGAACTTTATTGGTAATATATAAAAATGCTGATGATTTATGTGGATTTATTTTGTATCCTGCAACTTTGCTAAAGTTGTGAATTGTTTCTAATAGTTTTTTAGTTGAGTCTTTAGGGTTCTCTAAGTATACCATCATGTCATCTGCAAAGAGTGATAATTTGGTTTCCTCATTACCTACTCTAATTCCTTTAATCTCTTTTTCTTCTCTTACTGCCAAAGCTAACATTTCTAATACAATATTAAATAATAATGGTGACAGTGGGCAGGCTTGTTTCACTCCTGATCTTATTGGGAATGGTTCTAGTTTGACTCCATTACATATGATGCTTGCTGAAGGTTTTAAGTAGATACTACTAATTATTTTAAGGAAAAGCCTATTTATTCCTATACTCTCCAGTGTTGTTAATAGGAATGGGTGTTGGATTTTATCAAAGGCTTTTTCTGCATCTATGGAGATAATCATATGGTTTTTGTTAATTTGGTTATTAATATAATTGATTATGCTAATAGCTTCCCTAATATTGAACCAGCCCTGCATTCCTGGTATAAATCCTACTTGGTCATGGTGTATTATCCTGGGGATAACTTTCTGTAATCTCGTTGCTAAAATCTTATTTAAAATTTTTGCATCAATATTCTTTAGGGAAATGGGTCTATAGTTTTCTTTCTCAGTTTTCTCCCTACCTGGTTTGGCTATCAGCACCATATCTGTGTCGTAGAAGGAATTTGGTAGTACACCTTCTTTCCCTATTTTTTCAAATAGTTTATATAGTATTGGGATTAATTGTTCTTTGAATTTTTGGTAGAATTCACATGTAAATCCATCTGGCCCTGGAGATTTTTTCTTAGGGAGTTGATTAATAGCTTGTTCTATTTCTTTTTTCCAAAATGGGGCTATTTAAATAATTTATTTCCTCTTCTGTTAACCTAGGCAATCTATATTTTTGTAGATATTCCTCCATTTCATTTACATTATCAAATTTATTGGCATAAAGTTGGGCAAAGAAAGTCCGAAGTATTACTCTAATTTCCTCTTCATTGGAGGAAAGTTCTCCCTTATCATTTTTGAGACTAACAATTTGATTTTCCTCTTTCCTTTTTCTAATCAAATTAACTAAAGGCTTATCTATTTTGTTGGGTTTTTCATAAAACCAACTCTTAGTTTTATTTATTAATTCAATAGTTTTCTTATTTTCAATTTTATTGATCTCCCCTTTAATTTTCAGAATTTCCAATTTGGTATTTAATTGAGGGTTTTTAATTTGGTCTTTTTCTAGCTTTTTAAATTGTAAGCCCAGTTCATTGATTTTTTCTTTCTCTGTTTTATGCAAGTAAGCATCTAGAGATATAAAATTACCCTTTATAACCGCTTTAGCCGTGTCCCACAAATTTTGGTATGTTGTCTCATTATTGTCATTGTCCTGGATGAAATTTTTTCGATTGTGTCTATAATTTGCTCTTTCACCCATTCATTCTTCAGGATTAGATTATTTAATTTCCAATTAACTTGTGGTCTATTTTTTCCTGGCCTTATATTACATGTGAGTTTTATTGCATCATGTTCTGAGAAGGATGCATTTACTATTTCTGCTTTTCTGCATTTGAGTTTGAGGTTTTTATGCCCTAACACGTATCAATTTTTGTATAAGTTCCATGAACCCCTGAGAAAAAAGTATATTCCCTTCTATCACCATTCAATTTCCTCCAGAGATCTATCATACCTAACTTTTCTAGCCTTTTGTTTACCTCCCTAACTTCTTTCTTATTTATTTTGTGATTTGGTTTATTTAATTCTGAGAGACCAAGGTTCAGATCCCCCACTAGTATAGTATTACTGTCTATTTCTCCTTGCACCTCTGTTAGTTTCTCCTCTAGGAATTTGCATGCTATACTACTTGGTGCATATATGTTTAGTATTGATACCGCTTCATTGTCTATGGTACCCTTTAGTAAAATATAATTTCCTTCCTTATCTCTTTTAATTAGATCTATTTTTGTTTTTACTTGATCCAAGATAAGGATTGCTACCCCTGCCTTTCTTTGTTCACCTGAAGCATAGAAGATTCTGCTGCATCCCTTTACCTTCACTCTGTATGTATCTCTATGTTTTAGATGTGTTTTTTGTAAACAACATATTGTAGGATTCTGGCTTTTAATCCAGTCTGCTACCCACTTCCATTTTATGGGAGAGTTCATCCCATTCACATTCACAGTTAAAATAACTATATCTGTATTCCCTGCCATCTTATTTACCCAGAGTTATGATTTTCTCTTCCCTTTCCCCTCTCTCCCTTCCCCTCTCCCCAGTACTTTATTTTTGATGACCACCTCCCTCCAACAGTCCTCCCTCCCCTCTTTATCCCTTTCCTTTCCTCCTTTCCCTCCCACCTTCCCACAAGGAGGGTCAGGCCTTTCTGTGAAGCCAAATGTGTCTGATATACTCTCTTAGAATCTAATGATAATAAGGTTTACACAATACTCATCGCCCTCCCTACTTTCCCTCAATTATATCACCTATTTCTAATGAAAAGACCAGATCTGAACAAAAAATTTGACCTCCAAATACAGAACTCAAGAGAAGCATAAAAAGGTAAAAAGGAAAGAACTCTTGAGAACTATATTTCTACTATAGGTATCCTTAAAGAATGGGGGTATAATTTGATTTTTCTTTGATAATAATGGAAAAGAGATTAGAGGTGGAAGGGATATCATACTGAAAAATAAAGGGGAAAGGAGGCAAAATAAAGTAAAAATAAAGGAGGTAAAATAAGGCAAAATCTCATAAAGAGACATAGAACATCTAATTAAATATTTGAATTCAAAAGTAGAAAGTCTATTTCATCTTTGGATAGTTCTAATTATTTAAAAAAAATTGTCCTTACATTGAGCATAATTCTGCTTCTCTTAACTTTCAACCTATTGTTCCTAGACCTGACTTCTGGGACCAAACAACAAAGTGGAGTCTCTTTGCTCATGAAAACTTTCCAAATATGTGAAGAGTTTTATCATATAAACCCTAAGTATTCTCATCTCCAAACTATCTCAATTTTTTCAACTCGGAGACATAACTGGCAATTTTTGAGTCTAGGAATCATTACAAATTATGCCCTCAAATTAACTCTTTAAGACAAATTCAGTTGAAATATGGGAAAATGCAAATACACCAAAACTTATAGGATAAGAACCCTTGGAAATTATCTCATAATGGTAATACAGAGAGCATGTACCTCTGTAAAGCTCCTACTTGAGAAATTAACACAAGATAGAGGAAGCATGGCAGGCCCAAGCCACAAAGAACCTTTCTGTAGTTATAAGGAAGAAAGAAAAGTTGTATCAATTAGCAGTTTCCTATTTTAAGTAATTATTCTTGATAATTGCGTATTATAGCAGGAAATGTGTCAAGATGTCTCAGCATGGATACATGGATTGGTCTGATTTGAAACATAGGCTGAGGCTTGCTAGATACTGTGTACTTTGTAGTTCACACTCTCTCACAATCAAGATTGCTTATGCAAAATTAGCTATATACACTGGAGTTTTATTTTATTCTCTGTATTCTCTATGAATTCTCAGGCAAACTTTATATACGCTAGTCTAGTGCTTAGTAATCACTTAATAAATATTTGCTGAATGGAATTGGCTTTTCTTTGAAGTTTTTGTGGTTCCATCACCTTGATCATCTAGAAATAATTTTGAATGTAAGGAATGCAAGAACTTTATATCTAATTACCAATGATGGTAATTTTCACATATATATATAAGCTAATCTCCAAGAAACCCTGCTAGGTTGGGGAGGGGTGGAGGGGGGAGCCAGAGAGAGTGAAAGAGGTAAAAATACCCACAGATGAAATCAATTAAATTAAAGAAGCTATAATCTAATGAAAAACATTGACTTTAGTAAGATGGATTGTCAAATTGTCCTGACTTTTTTTTATCCTTAAACTAATAAATCATAAAATAGAAAATAAATCACAGCTACCAGAGTGTGAGGATGTGAGACTATTTGACTAGACAAAGGTAAGTTATCACAATCAATTTGCTTCATTTTACAAAACAATTCATCTTTATATGATGATTAGAAAACAGTGTATCCATAATAATAGCATTTCACATTTATGCAGTATTTAAAGATTTCTAGAGTATTTTTTTCACACATAGCACATATGGGAAGCTATGGAGTGGAACAGAAAATATTGCAATGTAATAGATTCCAGTTCCAATTCTACCAATAACCAGTTATGTGACCTAGAGCACTGTAGCATAATTCAATTCAGTAAACATATAATATGCAAAGTAATGGGAATATAAAAAACATAATTTTATCCTACTTCAACATAAAGGTGACAGACTACAGATGATTCAGATATAACCAATATGTTATGCAATCATCCAGTAAACACACAGTGTAAAGCATCACTGAAATAGCATAATAAGAATATATCAATAAAACATTCACTTCCTACACTTAAAGGTGGTGCAGTAGTGTCAAATTCAAATAAGAAGGAATACCTGCAGCCACATATTGACTTAGAAAAAGAGGAATTAACATATGTATCTTATTATGTTTTATTAAGGTGGCACAGTGGATAGCTTACTAGGACTGAAGAAAGACCTGAATTCAAATGTGGTCTCAGACAGTGCCTAGCTGTGTCACCCTGTGAAAATAATTTAATCTCTGTTTGACTCAGTTTACTTATCTTTAAGATGGGGATAGTATAGCAGCATCTACTTCCCAAAGTTATTATGAGGATCAAATGAGATAACAATTGTTAAGTGCTTAGCATAGTGTTGCCTTATAGTAAGTACAATATAAATGTTAAGAGATGGTATTTCTATTGCTATTCCCCAATTATGTATTAATCTAGTTTTGGTTACACTTGAGGATTCTGTACCTGCTCTTTGGTACCTCCGGGATATACTCTTCCATAACACACATCACCCTTGAGAAGAGTGAAAATTCTCAGGCAAAATTCATAATGAGCCTTCCATAATGAGCTTCCAATACACATACAGAGAGCATGGGAGGCAAGGACACAGTAGGGACAAATTGAGCCTCTGATGTTGTAAGACTATAGAACATCTTCTATTGTTGCTGTCAAACTGTCTTCATAGGATCTGTTCCCTTCTAGTCTCGCCTGATGTGAGTGGGGCATATACTGTCTACCAAGAGACCAGCTGGTCTCACGTCCATACTTGATTGTGACTTCCTGATGCCATTGCCCCTATTGATTAATGCCAAGTGAAGCACCACTGGAAATGAAGACAGACGAGTTTCTCTGCTATTAGCTTCTATTCTCAAGTGGAATACTTCCTTCCCTAAAAGAATTAATTTAGGAATAAAAAGCTACAACTTTAATGCTCTTAGATCCCTTCATATATCTAGTACTAAACTAGGGGAAATCCCTTAGTTGTTTTGCCCTCAAAGGGTGAGACTGTCATTTCTCAAAACCATGGCTATGGATGGTTCTCTCCAAAACTGAATTGCTATGAATATTTTCATAGGCTCACAAAAATTTCAGAGATAAAAAGATCCTCAACAGATTTCAAAGATGAAAAGAACCTCAACAAAAATTTATTACAACTCATACCTGAAAAAAAAATCTCCACTAACTCTCAGTAATTGGTATTAATCCCAAAAATGCAATTTATTACTCAATGTCCCCAAGTTCTACACTTATATGAACTGGATTCAATCTAAGGGTAAATTTCAAATCAAAAATTATAGATTTTTATGCTTCTGCCAGAGGTCCCTCTAGAAAATCTACAATTATAAATAATGTTGTCTAAAATTCCCACAGAAAAGGGAAAATGCTTCTCTAATCCAGTGCAAGTGCTCAGAGTTCAGAGCAATCTTCATCTCACCATAGAGAAAATGTAAAAGACACATAAAGGATTCACAATAGCATATAAACAATCAATACAATTCTCCTCACACTCAGGTGAGTCTCCAAGTCCTAAATTTTTTCATACTCATAGCATGTCAAGATGATTTAGAATCCCATTGAAAATGGAAGTGCTATAAGTCATAGGGACTGAATTCAGATATATGAAATGCAGAATTAATCAGACTATGAAGTTATGGTACAAGAATATCAGAAAAATGGACCCTAGCAATCCCAACTTTGTTTTCTCCTGAGGAGGATCCAAATTGCAGGTAATACTATAAGTATGGAGGAACAATTCTGTCCCTATGAAAACTGCAAAATCATTGGACAGGGAAGATTATTGTATCAATTAAAAAAACAGGAAAAATTTTATTTATCTTAAGGGACTAATGTGGATACATTCTTATTATTCAATCATTTCAGTTATGTCTAATTCTTTGTGTTCTCATTTGGGGTTTTCTTGGCAAAGATATTGGAGTAGTTTGTCAGTTCCTTCTCCAGCTCATTTTATAGATGAGAAACTAAGGCAGGCAGGGTTAAGGATTTACCCAGGGTCACTTATCTAGGATGTGTCTGAGGCCAGATTTGAACTCATACAGATAAGTCTTCCTGATTCTAAGCCCAGTGCTCTATCCACCATGCCACCTAACTGCTGTCATGTGGATGCATAGGGAAATAAATAATCAATTAATATTTTTAAAGCAATGTACAGAAGATCAAAGTAAGAGTGACAGAAGATGAATATATGAGTCCGAGCAAAACAATTCTAGGAGAAAATTAGAATGATCTTAGACTACTGAAGGAAGCCAAATATTTTTGTCTGTTTTGTTTGTTTGTTCATTTATTTTAGCTATACCAGGGGGATTGAAAAAATAGGACTTTTGCTTAAGATGGATGAGAAAATGATAATTGACAGCAAAGAGAAGGCAATAATGCTCAATTCTTATTTCCCCCCTGCTTTTTCTGTTAAAAAGAATGGCCTTTGCACTGGAAATGATAGAATAAAATTTACTAATAGGTCATCAGTACCCAAAATAAGTAAGGTGATAACAAAAGAGCATCTAGTTGCCCTTTAGAAATTCAAGTCACCTGACCCAGACAAACTAAATCCTCAAGTACTGAAAGAATTGATGTATATGATTTCTAGGCTGCCATCAGTAAAATATGAAAGATAATAGCAATATGAAAAGTAATAAAAAAATTGACGAAAAGATAAATGCTCCAATTTTTAAAAAAGTGAAGAGAACAGAGTCTGCAAACTATAGGCTAGAGAAGTTGATTCCTGGGCAAATTCTAGAATACATTTTGTAAGAGATTATTAATAAATACTTATCAAATGGAATGGTAATTACAAAGAACCAGAATGGTTTCAGAAAGATAGTCCGTGCTAGCCTAACCTCATTCCCCTTTTTTGATGGAATTGCTAAATGAATAAAGAAAGAGAATGATAGATCATAGACTTCAGTGAGGTTTTACACAAAGTATTTTTATTCTCCTTATGAGGGAGATGGAGAAACCTAGATCACAAAACAGTAACATTTATTCAGAACTGGTTGGATGGACCAGACTGAAGAAATAGTTGTTAATAACTGATTGTCAATGTGTCAGGAAGTCGCCAATTAAGCACTCTAGGGAGCTTTGCTTGGTTCAGTTTGTTTAAATTTGGGGATAATGAAGAAGGTAGGAGGAATAACTAACTGACCTTGTCAAGGTCAGAATCCCCCCAAAATATTGACAAGCTAGACCATTGGACTAAATCTAATAAAAATTAAATTCAGTAGAGATATAAGTAGTCTTATACTTAGGTGCAAAAAAAAATCAATTCTACCTGTGTAATATGAGTGAAGCATGATAAACCAACAGTTGTTCAGAAAAAAAAGCATCTGGGAACTTTAGTGAATTATTAGGTTAATGTAAGTCAGTAGTATGGTAAGTCAATAGTGTAGCAAAAGAAAGTTTATATGATCTTAGGTTTCATTGAGAGGCATAGCCATCAGAAATATGGAGGTAATAGCCCCCTGTATGTATCTATGCCTATGTATCAGACCTTTCTTGGAATATTCTGTTTATATCTTGTTGGTAGAGTTTAAGAAAGACATTGATAAATTAGAAAATGTCAATAGGATGCAAAGTTTCTTAAACTCTGGTTCGTGACTGCATATAGGGCATATATATGTGTGTGTGTGTATAAATGTATGTACGGGTTATGAAATTATCATATTATCAGTAAATGTTCAGTTTATATACCTTTTTTATATATCTATCTACCCAGCCTTCAATCTAAACCACACGAGGAATCATTGAGCAACTGAGAATGTTTAGCCTGAACAAAAGTCAAGCAGGACATAATTGTTAGCTTCACATATTGGGAGATGTTATCTGGTGTTAAAATTTGGATTAGATCTGGAGTCTAACCTAGATTAGGCAGGTTCTGTTAAGCCCTGGAGGAGATAACCAGGTACAATGCATAGAAATTACAAAGAGAAAATGTTGATTTCAGGAAAAAAGAAAAAAAAATTCTAAGAATTAAAGCTTTCTAATATGGAAATAGACTGCCTTGAAAAGTGATAGTTCCCCTTCCTTGGAAGAGTTCAAGAAGTTTGATGATCACTTATTGTTAGGTATGTTATAGTAAGGAGTATTTTTATAGTTGGGTTGGACTAAATGGTTACCAAACTTAGTTCAAACTCTTCTGTTCTTTTAATCTGTGATCAATTGTGAGCTATAATAAATAGCAATAACAGCACTTTAAGGTTTGTAAAATGTTTTACATATATTATTTCATTTGATCCATGACAACCCTGTGAGGTAGATGCTAATATTATAATCCCCATTTTACAGAAGGGTAATATAAGGCTGAAGAACCTTAAGTGACTTACCCAAAAGTCACACAGATTGTTCTATGCCTGAAGCAGAACTCTAACTCAGGTCTTCCTGACTCCAAGTTGAATGCTCTATCACAGGTATTCTTACTCTTTTTTCACTCGTGATCTTTTTTCATCAAGAAATTTTTACATGACATTGGTAAATAGGTATATAAATCAAATTCACTGATAATGAATTATAATTTTGTGATCCATACATTCAGTTATGAGACCTTTTATGGGATCATGACCCACAGTTTAAGAATCTGGGCTCTATCTGAGCACCTGTAAATCCTTTTCTACATTTTTTCATTTTGTATGGGGTACAATAAAGATTGTCCTGTACCCTACATGCATATATATTGAGTATGAGTGGGTTTGAGTACTTTGAGTACTTGAATGGGATATAGAGATTCTTTTGCTTATTCTTTTGGAGACTAAGATATGAGTATATATAAGTATATATACATATGTTCGTGTATATATATATATACATGAATGTATATATATATACATACCTAACAATGTGGGCACTGGGCCATAAATTACAGTAAGATCTAAAATTCTGTTGTAGGTACTCCTTCCACTAATTTATGGTGGAACTTCTGTGTGCCATAGTCGTTAGATTTTTGTTATTATTTCTAAAATTTTTATCCCCAATTGAAAAATGTTTAATAAAATAAAGATACAATAAAACATAAATAATGTTAATTTGTGGCTTTAGAAGTCAATATGCAGCCTCAGCAATTGATTTCTATTTTTTGTAATTTTTATTTTCCCCAGTAAATTTAAAAAGCCATTTTTTGTTATACATGCACATTATAAATCAAGTTGGGAGAGAAAAATCAGAATAAAAGGGAAAAACTATGAGAAAAAAACCCAGAAGACCAAGGGGGAAAAGTGAATATAATATGTGTTGATTTATATTCAGTCCCCTCAGAAAATGATTTCAATTTGAGTTTGACTCCAAAGCCTTAGAAGACATAAGGTCACCAGGATACTCTAATAAGGCAGCATGACGAGGACATGGGAGATGGCTTTCCTTCAGTGGATACTCTGATATCTATTCTTGCATATTGAAAGCTACATAGCACTTCCATGTTTTACATAGTAAAATGATAGATAACAGTTGAGTATATTTTTATCTGTCACATCATGTGAAACCTTATCTAATGATGAATGCTCCAAGATAAGCAAAGTTCTATTAAAAAATTCAGTGCTTACCAAAGTTATTATTTGATAAATTGTTTCTCTCATAGCTGCAGATGAGGCCCCAGGGCCCTGAAGAAGTTAAATTACCTCATGTTGGTGAATCTTTTATTGAACTAACCTGAATATCAGGGCCATCAGTCAAAACTTATGAATGTTTTACTACAATTGAAACTCAAGGTCAACTTCTGTTGGTAGTCTCAGACAAAAGTATTAAAGGATCATTGAAAGTTCATGTTGATGCTAAAAATTCTTGCCTTGCTATGAAACTATTTATTTGTGGCTAGAAAAGAAAAATGCCAGGTAAATGGCCTGTACTAGCTTGCTTTTGAGGTAAATTATAATTGATGAGAAACAATGCCTTACATTCAAGAGAAAAAAGCTTTTTATCTTGAGTACTTATAAATACATATTTGAATGAAACAGATGTGAAGGTTCAAGAGGCAAGAAGTTCAATATTAGGCAAAAGTCTGATAAAGGGAAGGGTATATGTGGAATAGGAAGTGTACAAAACTGTTATTTCATCAGTGTTAGGAATTCCTGTTGGAAATAATTCCTTCACTAATGTAGATCAGTGATTCATCTATAATTTATAGCCTCAGTTTCCTGAGGCACTGAGGGATTATGTGACTTGCTAGTGGGTCACACAGCTAGTATATGTGCAAAGCAAGACTGGAATACAGCATTTCTTGACTCCATTCTCTAACCTCTGCAGCTCTGACTATGCTAGGCAGCTTCCCAATAATGGAACAAGGCAGTAAAATATATATATATATATATATATATATATATATATATATATATATATA